>CAJQUW010016677.1:0-79362 GCA_907163375.1 Prostheceraeus crozeri
AAATGGAAGATGAAAATGAAAAGACAAAAGAACCATCAGCTCCTTTATATCCTTCATTATCATATGAAATGGATATAGCAAAGCACAAAGATGGAGTCAGGTACATGAAAGATAAGGAAGCGCAACTATTGTTAAGAATAGAACATTATGATAAATTAAGAAAGAGATGGACGATAGTTAAGAATGTAACACAAGGCATTGGAGCATTTGTAACAGTTTCTTTAGGCGCTCTCACTATTGTCATTTCATCTGGCGTTCTTACAATTCCTGTTGTTGCTACAGCTTTAACAGGCACAGGTGCTTTTACAACGTCACTTGCAACAGTGATAGATAAATCTGTAATGTCTAAGAAACAAAAATCCTTAAGTAAGAAACATGCACATGTCAAAGAAGTATATGATAAACTACATTACTTCTTCCAGAGAGTGTGTGATGACAATGTCATTACGTTAGATGAGACTGAAAAATTTGATCAAATAGCTAGAGAAGCAACTAAAATTCCTGTTAAATCTCAAGACAAAGTAGACAATGAAGCTTTTTTAGAAGAAATAAGAACTTTATTAAAAACGTTAGAACAAAGTTCCATAGAACAAAAATAAGTTGTTCAGTAAAGTGTTTTTGCTGTGTACCAATTATACCACAAAATTCAAATATTATATTATAAAATAATGAATACAAATGAGGTTAAAATAAAACAACTAGAAGAATTAGTAAAACAGAAAAATATTATCAAGAAAAAACATAGACAATATCGAATGCTACAAGCTGGCGTTCAATCTGATATGTTAGAAAAAATGCACCTAACTGAACAAGTGAAAACTGATTTTGAAAAAACTATTGCACCACTCAAAACTCTTGAGAAAGAACTCGCAGTTCATGATAAACGAATTGACATATCTGATCCAGTGCAGAAAACCATCATGGATGATTATGGTTTGTTAGAAGCAAACATAGAAAAGAAATTACCAAAATCTATGCTATTTGAACATTCTACTTCATTTATAGATGGAAAGCCATCTCTTAGATTTTACTTAGGTGGAGAAGAATTATTTATAAATCCTAAAGAAAGTTTAATTTTCACACCAGACAAAACAGCTTTCAGTTTAGACAGAAATTTCGTGGATTTATTAAGAGGAGCGGATTTAGATAAATATCATACTGATGATCTACTGAAATATAAAACTATGTTAGATAAGGTTGGAACTGCAAAAACTCTTAAGCGTCATAAAAATTTGAATGGCTTATTATCCAAAACGTCTAGTATCAGTAAGACAGGAACAAAGATACCAATGCCTACAGCTGGTTATTCAACACCAATGGCTGCTTCTCCAGCAAGAACTGGTTATTCAACACCGACTGGTTATCCACCAATGAGTGGCTATCCACCAATGGGCGGTTATCCAAAAACAGGAACAGGACTAAAAGAGACAACGGTTTTCCTGCCCGATGATCCACAAGAATTAATAAACAGATTAGAGATTTTATTAGCTGCAACAAAAGAAGGACATAACTCTAGCTTTAACGAAATACATGCAATATTGAAACGGTTATTGGAAAAGAAAATTATAAGTGAAAAAGACTGCAAAAGCTTATCTAAATTATTTAGTTAAAAATGTCTTCGGCAGAACTAGAAAAAATTAATAAACATTTAAAAAATTTAACCGAGATTTTGACCTCATTAAAATTTAGTACGACATTAAAATTTATAGCAACTACTTCCTCGCATACTTGTATTTTAGATCCTATTATTCACCTTGAACAAGACAAACATTATGAAGTAGCACTAACTAGTTTTTTAACATTTAACACTATACAAAATATTATCAAAGATGTAAATGACCGATTTAAATATTCTAATGATAAAGGCAAAACTTGGAAAGAATTAACTTTTCTTCCTGGATCTCATGAAGCTGAATCGATTTCCAATGAAATAAAAAAACATTTAGGCATTCAATTTAAAGACAAGAAACAATTACATTTCGCAGTTGAACCAGCAAATAAATAAATTTTCTCTTACTTTAGATGAAAATCATCAAGTTGATTTTGATATTGACAAATCTTTATCAAGACTATTAGGATTTAAAAAGAAACTCTATACACAAGGTTTTCATATCAGTGAAAATATACCTAAAATAACTGAAATAAATTCAATCAACGTTCGGTGTGATATTATAGAAGGTGGTTATGTTAATGGAAAGCTAACAAATAATATCTCCAGTTATCCAGCATTTACAGTTCCGATTGGTTACAGTCTAAATGTAATCCCAAAATCATTAATATATTTTCCAGTTACACGAAAAACAATTAATTCAATTACCATTAAAATAACAGATGAGAAAGGAAAGGCAATAAATTTTGGTGGTGAAGAGATTATGATAGACCTATTATTACGAGAGGTGTAATTAACAATATTGACTTAAAAAATTAGTGAAAGCAGCTCTGTAAAATCTCCACGAAACAAGAAAGTGAAATTCAATCATCATTATAACATGTGAAATAAAGTTTTATCAGTTATCTGTGGCAGATCAGGTTGTGGGAAAACGTATCTATTATTTAAAATTCTCACGACACCCAACTTTTGGATTATAACAATCTTATCATTTATACAACAACAGCAGACCAACCTATTCATCAATTTTTGAAATATGGTTTTGAAAATAATCTTACAAAATCAACTATAGCTTCACTGTTTGAAGAATATGAAAAATCGGAGTATGAAGAGGAAATAAGTTCCTGGTGTGAAGAAGCAGCGAAAAATAAACAATTAGTAGAACCCGAAATAAATAAACACATATCGATACAATTAATAGATGATAGTGATAATATGCAAGATCCTAGTAAACTAAATAAAACGAAAAAACATTGTGTTGTGTTTGATGATTGTGTTAATAACAAAGATCAGGCAGTTCAGAGAAATTATTTTACAAGAGGACGACACAATAACTGTAGTGTCTTTTATTTGACACAAAGTATGTATTCACTAGATGGAGGCGTTATTAGAAAGAATGCTAATATTTTTACGCATTTCGAAATCAATCCAAGAAACCTAAGTGATTTGTTAAGAGACTTATGTATAAGAGATAAAGATGACTTTAAACAATCTTGCAGTAATGCTTGGTCAAACGACTATGGATTTATCACAATCAATATCGATAAAAAGGTGCATGATAGAGTTATAGAACATTTGTTCACAGAGTGAAATTCTGAATCAAACATCTAGTGCATTATAATTCCTCTTCCCAGTCTTCACTATCAGTGTATTCACTATCACTGTATTCCATTATATTACATTCTTTTTTATTCGTTGAAATATTTCCTCTTGAACATCTTCTCCGTTATAAGGTAGCATAATACCATTTTCATCAGGTGCTTGACGTTTAAGAATATTTATTTTACCAGTGAATCTTTTTTCTTCAGTGTTATTATTTTTATCAGGAATACTAATACCAGTTTGTAAAGATCTTTTCCATGGTTTAGTAACAATTGTTGTCAATGTTTCGCCATAGTATAATTGTATAAAATCTTCTACTTTTACTTTAGTTTTTGTATAGCCTTTAAACGTTTTCTTTTCGGCTATTCTTCCATGTTCATCTACAGTGATACAATATTTTATTTTAGGAGCAATAAACATTGCAAATATAATTCCGCCATTCCCATAATCATTTTTCCCTTGACAAAGATTCAAATCAACATATCCAGCAGCATCTAATTTATTGAAGAGTTAATTGGAAATGTATATGGAATCAGTATCTGTATAATGTATGTGTTTTTCCTTAAAACCATTAATTTCTAAAATAAAGTTATTGATGATTCTTCTAGAGTGAGCAAGAATAAAAGAACCTAAATGTGATGGCATGAATGATGTCTTTTCAGTGTCTGTAATATTAGCTTTAAGAAATTCATCATCTTCCTATTCTACTTTCACTAAGAATTGTTCATCATTTACTTTCTCAAAATCTTTTACTTCTTGAGTGAAATTTTTTCTCAATGTATTTTCATTCCATAAATGATATTTAGTAGTTATATCTTTTTGTACGGTTTTTCCATATAGTGAATTCATTAATAATTTAATTAACTGATCGCCTACAGTGTTTCCTTCTCTTTTATATATTTTTCTTAAATTGAAGAGTTTCCCAATGTATTTTCGAAATGGTAATTTTCTTCATAAATTATACCATCTGTAATAGATAATATTGTTCCACCACATCTAACAATTTCCTGTATGTCTACAGAAGTTATGTCTACATCATAACACATTCCATTCCTAAACCTTATTACTTCTTGATTGCAATTGCTTTCATTTTTTACCTTATCTTTCGCAGGAACTGGTTCGAAAAACATATCATCAGGATAATGAAACACAACTGTGAATATTCCAGTTTTAGGACGAAATGATTGAGTATTAAATTGATATAATACTGCCTGTTCTTCTTCTTTCTAGCTTATTCAGATTTAGGATATTCTGAATGTTCATCATACATAGCTGATGGATATAAAGATGTTTCATCAAAAGCCGTTAAGAATTCATTTTGTTGTTCGAGTAGTTTATGTTCAATTTCTTTACAACGATCATTCTTGTCTTTTAACTGATTATACTGCTTCATTAAATCTATTAAATTATTATTACTAGGTAAATAGCGTTGCAATATTGTTATCAAGATGTTACAAAATGGAGATTTGTAATGTCTTATATTTACTGACACTCTTCCACCTTTAACAGATTTTCTAACATAGTTTTTAGTCCATAATTCAGTATGTGAGTGTATACGTCCTCTTGTACACTCTTCATCCAACCATTAAAGGTTAAAGCAGAAGATGCTAAATTATTAGCTATATCTTCACCAACTAATTCTTTCATAACATTATTATATGTGTAGATACAGATGCTAATGAACGAACATCGTTAATTAAATACGGTTTCCACTCATGTTCTTTTTCTTTATAATTGTCATGTGTAATTTCACCAATTTCATAATTTAATTTACACATATTGGTAGGAATTTTAAAATACTCACACCATTTGGAAAGACTTGTTTTCACGTGTTGATAGCTACATTTCATTACAATAGTTTGTAAAGGTTTGCTTGTTTTCATGTTTCTTTTTGTAAAGTCACATTCTTTCTTCGATCTAAGAGATTTTTGAATATATCTACCAACACTTTCAGTTGTATAAGGATTTTGTAAAGAAGCAGTGACTATTCCTCTTGAAGTTTTAAAAGGTGGTTTAGATAATTTAAAATTAGATTTTATCGGAAAATAGGAATCAAACCCTGATGAATTGTGAGCTATTAAAGTTGCTTTGGAATAATTAAATTCTCCAAGAGTTTTAAAAAATTGGTGTATTGGACATTCATCAGTTCTCGTAAATATTTTCACAGAATTTTGAAGTTTGTTAAGTTCTTGTTCAGTTAAGTTATTGTATTCACTTATCTGTTTCTTAAGTTCTTTAATTTCATTTTCATCCTTACTACTTTTTATTTTAATCATATCACTTAACAATCGTGTGTCTACTTCTTTCAATCTTCGCTTCGGTAAGCAACCCATGAATTTATTGAAATTGATAGCACCTAAAGCATATGGAATAGGATAAGCTGTTGGATAGCGAGGATCTGGATAAGTTTCGAGATCCCATATATATGTTGAACCATAGTCAATTGGTTCCTTTGTTATGGTTTTATACGGAAGTGTTGTTAGATTTTCATCAGTAACTGTTTTATATATTGGTTTGAAATTATTTTCAATTTCTCTAAAAGCTTCTGCTTTATGGAATTTATTGATTAAATAGTAGTGGCCTATTGATGAACCTTCATGAAAATAATTATAATAAACGAAATTATGAGTCGTTTTAATACCTCTTGGATTTAAATGACGATTAGTAGAACTATAATACTGAACACATTCTCCAAAGTATTTATTGAACTGAGAAAATTTACAGTTTGACATTACTCCTGTTCTAGATGTGGCTTTCTCTTGATATAAAAGTCATTAAACATCTCGAACATCATTTCAACTTGTTCTTGATTGAAACCACGTAAGGCGTTGTAACATTTTATAAAGCAGAAATCTTCAGAAGGAATATAACAATATTGTCCGATGTATTCTTTGATTCTATATTTCATATTAATACCAGCACCTCTATGTGATCTTTGTACTAGCTTCATTCCAAAATCTTCGTATTTGATACTACGTGTAAAAACTCATTCATTAGTATCTGATTTCTCTTCTACATTAGAAAACCATGTTTCAAATGAATTTTTCTTATAGAAGGTTGCGTAATAGTTTTGTATTGTGGTTTCATCTTCTTTGTTTATTATACCAAATAAATTTAAAACTTTCCCCTTTCGTAAAATCACGTATATTATTTACTACATTAGTAAAAAGCTCATTTTCATACGTGATTTCGTTCGGATTAAACAGACTCAATAAATCATCACCAAGTCTATCATTAGAGAATATGTCAGTAATTGGTGTTCCTTTAGTAATACGTTTAATCCTACGTTTAATACTACGTTTAGTGCGTTTCTGTTTTTTAATACGTTTAGTACTACGTTTACGATTTTGTAATGAAGCGATCTCTGCATCAAATTCAGCAATTTGTTTCTTGATCAATACGTCAATCGTATGTTCTGATCCTTTATTCATTTTACCATCCATATTTTTTATAAGAAAAAATTATGTTTTTATTTGTTCATATATAGAGGAATATGTAGTTGATGTAATGTTTCTAAATCATACTCTGTTAAGTTCTCTTTAGTAACTAACCACCATAAATTATTGTATGCTAGAAAGACTCTGAAACTTCGCAGACAAAGTGGAAAGGTTTTTGTTTTAGTGTAACTTCTTATACTGTGTTTTATTTTGTAGTCTTTAACGAATTGCATATATTTACGATGGTAATAAAATTTAACTTCTTTCTTCGAATTTACAGGATTTGTAGGATGACGATAATCTGTTAAAACTGGTACGTGTTCGATTATATACTCGTTCATCATATTTTTAATTATAAATTTGCATAGGAAATAAATTACATTTTATTCATTTCATCAATTATTGGTTGTATGGCACTTATGGTATTTTTAGCATCATAAACTAGAGGTTGTACATATTTCAATATATCTCGGAAATCATTAATTACTGTTCGTATAACATCTAGCGTATCCCTATTTTCTAATCGCTTAGGTGTTTGAATCCCTAACACATTATTCAGATAATTATCGAAATAGAAATAAAATGTTTCTGGTATGATCGTTAGTGGTTCAAGTGATTCGCTTTCCAAAAAAAGTTATTTCTTCTATGTTATGTGGTGATAAATTCTTTGCTCCTGCAAACACACTGATATCAAAATCTGATGAATTATTATATAAATCATGTTTACTATCTAACAATACATTTAAATCTTTATCATATACTTGCATTTGATTCATAATAGTATCAACGCATATTATCCCATATCTAACATGTGTGTATTTACTTAAAGGTAAAGTTGGTTTATAATTTTTCTTGATATCCTCAAAGAATGCTGTATTGTTTTGTGTAGTTGTATAAAAGGTTTCAACGTTTTCTCTAATCTTATTATCTACGTCACAAGCTTTATGAGTTAATACAACTATTCGCATATGATGGTGACGTCTTTTTGTACATATTTCTGATATGTTATTTTGCTTCACTAAACTAGCTACATCATCTAATATTAGTAAAGAGGTCTGTTCATATGTGCCTGCAAAACTTTCCATATCTTCTAACATCTCTAAATCTTCTCTTTTATAAACATTTGAATATCCTTGCCATTCATCAGGCTGCAAACAGAAAATATATACATCTTCTTCTTTAAAATGTTCTTGGATGTACTTACGTATAAATGTAGTCTTTCCACTTCCTGTTTTACCATAAACAATAAAATGTAAGTTCTCTTGTGTAGTTCGTCCTGTACCTATTGCTTTTTGATGCGATGGGTGTTTCCATCCTTTAAAGCTTTTTGTTTCCTCTTTATAAAATGCAACCTTTATCTGCTCTTGTGTTTGTAAGAAACCTAACCAGTTTAAGAACAGATAAATAAGATAGATGAGAATACATATAGCAATAATTTTTATACAATGAAATTTTAGAAACTCGAATAAGTGACGAAGGTCCGAACGTTGAGGCATAGGCGTATATAATTCTTCCATTTTTCTTATTTTTATAAGGAAAAAATGGATCAGACTCCAGACTAGTCCGACACTCATTTGAGTGTGCTATGCCTCTGTAACACCTCCGGACTACTACCAACTATCTAGTCCGGGGCTTAAATGAAGGCAAGACACTCAAGTGAGCATCGGACTGTCCGATGCTTAAATGAAGCAAGATACTCAGTGATTGTCGGACTGTCTGGGGCTTACCAGAGGACTAGAGACATAAGTAACTATATGGTTACTAGCACGAGTCTATTACGTGCTATTTAGTCGGAGGCTTAAAAGAGGAGAAGATATAAGTAACTATATGGTTACTACCTCCGGACTAGTATAGCCATAGAGAGATCTCTGTGTTCTCTGAACTTTTACGTTCTATTTAGTCCGAGGCTGACAAGAGGCCTAGGACATAAGTAACTGTAGACTATTACTACATTACCAAACTATCATTTTTTATGTTGTTTGTCATTACCCACGGTGACTCAAATGGAAAACTAGCCAAAATTATGATGCTATAACTATCAAAAAAGCGTGCTATTCAATCAATTAATGGATTTTTCTAGACTTCAAGAGATGAATCACATTGGCATTCTGTAAAGAAGCAGTGGCAACCAATATAGCCTAAACATTGATGAGAGCGCATTGTATCTGCATAAACTCGTAGGGCTATAGAATCTCTAACCATAGACTGTTTATGAGCACTTGGGATAACTGCAAGCGAATGAGTCCATCTTTGTAGAATGGGAGGCACAAACACACCGATCACATTTTTGGCAGACACGAGACGATTTTCTATCGCGATGTTCCTGCACACAGCGGTAACACCTTTTCCTCGAAGCTTTTCCGCCATCATTTGCAAGTCTACTGACCGACTGCTCTTGAGAAATGCCACTCTTGCTACTCCACAGTCAATCATAGCGTTCTGAATCAGAACTGAGAGACTTTGGAAAGAGCTTGCGCGCTCTGTCATCAATGGTTTGTTCATTTCAAGTCCCAAATCTTGGATCAAAATTCTTCTCTTGGAACTTCTGTTGGAAAAATTATCTGGATTTTGCATGCGGAACAAGATGAATCCATTGATCGATGCCAAATTTAGCAGGTTCATGAGGTAGGCCAGTGGCCATCGCTTAGTCTGCCTTTGCGAAGAATATGAGTGGCAAAGTTGGTCTACCGTATCTACAGCACCGTTAGTGCTGTTGTAAAATAGAACTATGTCCGGTTTTCCTGTGTTTTCATCAATCTTGCGGTCATCATGCATTGTTGAGAGAAGCACAACAGACTTGTTTCTCTTGGGAAGAAAAGATACGTGTCGTTTTTTTGTCGAATCCAAACAAAGTTGATCGGACAACTCTAGCTTTATGGTCAGAAAATTCCCTTGGTAAATCTGCCTTTTTTTTCGCACAGTGCCAACGACAGTCAGTCGCTTCAAATACAATTCCTCATCTTGACTGGAATCAGTGAAAAAGTTATCAAATGTTAAGTTTCTGCCACTGTTGTAAAAACGTTCACACAACCTTCTCACGATGTTTTTCGCCAATCCCTGAGCGCGGACATTGTTTTTTCCTTACCAGTATAAGGAATGCCATCACAAATGAATCCAGTAGTGCAATCAACAATCAAGAATATCTTTGGCCCATACTTGTCAGGTTTTGAAGGAAGGTATTGCCGGAATGAGCATCTTCCACGAAACGGTATCAATTGTTCATCAATACAAAGCATTTCAAATGGCTCGTAAGTGATCTTGCATTGTTCAATAAACTTGTTCCGAATTTCTCTAAATGCAGCGAACTTGTCACCACTCTCATTTCTAGCTTTTCGAGTGTTCGCATCATCAAATCGCAAACATCGTCGGATCATTTCGAAGCGCTTTACAGACATCGTAGCTTTGAAAGCTGGACGGGAAAGAGGAATATCTTGCTACATTTGTCGTATGTTCTCATGATTCCCTTTTGAAACTCCCGACAGAAATAAAAGTGCAATCCATGCATTCAGTTCAACTAGAGTAACATCCACCCAATCTTTGCAATTTCGTCGCCCATATTTATTTGTCCATTTGATGATGTCACTCAAGATCTCGTCTGTAATAAATTGAGACAAAGAATCCCTTTTGCTGCAGACATGCACCGAGGGACCAGGAGATGCTTTAAATAGATTCACTGAACGAGTTCTTCATGTAGCAGGGGGCACACCTTTCCATACTTTTCCTGAAGGAGCTACGTATTGTGAATCTGAATCACTACCAGGATCTCGAATGACACTAGAGTCTGACATAGAGTCACCAGAAGCATCAGAAGCTGCACTTTCTGAACTGTTCACCGTGAAAGAATCAGATTGATCAACACTCGGCATTTCATTTTCTTTGTCTCTATCACTGTCACTTGTGTCACATTCACCAGCCTTCGATTTCTCTTCGGGTAAAATAGCTTCATCAAAGTTGTCAAAACTTTCCTCTTCAGAATCACTGCTTTCACTAGAATCGTCCAAATGCAATTGCATTCGTGAAGCAGCCTCTATCGCACAGAATCTCTTCCTACCACTCGCACTCATTGTTCACACAATGTACTGAAGTCTGACAAAGTTCAATGTCAAATGATTGCTTGCCACCACAGATACAGCATAGGGAGGAGGATATCCATGACAACGCAAAGCAGGCTACCATAGTCATCTAGTCATGGCATCTGATGTAGCTATCATATCCATTGGTAATCTGTCTGCTGTGAAAATAAGTTTCATTCGGTCGTCTAAATGTGTAATGCGCACAATGGGTTCCATGGGACCCAGCAGTTCATGTTATGACTGAGCTGATTAATTTGACAAAAATTGACCAGCACAAGATATTGTTGTATTTCCAGCTGTAGCATGAGACGTGCGAGGAATACATAAAAGCACTTTTAAAATGAAGCTTGTGTTTTGAAGAAATCTAATAAAAAGCAAGCGCTGGGTCCCCGGGGACCCATTGTGTGCATCCTAGGGTCAATAATGCTTTATTATGAAAAGATAAATTATGTTAACAAATGTTGGAGGATGTGCTTACATGCCAAATAATCAAGAATCAGAAATGGAACTAGAAAACTATATCATGAAAACCGGAGACGTTTTAACAGGTCCGTTACATCTTTCTATTCTTCCACAACAAAATACTGAGTTAACAAATAAAGAATATGTTGATAGACAAATAAATGTCTTGAAAGAAGAAGTGACTCCACTAATGAAAGAAACAACACTTCTAAAACAGAATGACAAATCATTAACAGAAAAATTATCAAAACTTGATAAAAAGGATAAAGGGCTAGAAGCAACAATATCAACACTTCATAGAAAGCTAGCAGAACAATCAAAGATTTTAATATTACTTTCTATAAATTTAAAGTCTGCTTTTCTAAAGAATACAAATCAAAATGAACAACTGAAAGCAGAGTTAGAAAAACGTACCAAAAAAGGATCAAAAATTATTACAACAGTTA
Organism: Prostheceraeus crozeri; assembly: GCA_907163375.1. Taxonomy (NCBI): domain Eukaryota; kingdom Metazoa; phylum Platyhelminthes; order Polycladida; family Euryleptidae; genus Prostheceraeus; species Prostheceraeus crozeri. The sequence goes on from CAJQUW010016677.1 coordinate 11,630, forward strand.
CATCAGTTACAATCTACATTTCAAAAACATGTTGATAAATTGAGTAGCAGAATTACGCAACAAGCGAAGTTCATGAATAGAATGATAAATGAACTGAAAACAATTAATCAAAAGCTTTGCGAATTGAAGACCCTTAAAACAAGTTTAGAAAATGAAATAAAGAAAAGTGATAAAGAAAATAAACAACAGTTAAACGTTCTTAAAATTAAGTTAAATGCTCTTAAAACAGCATTAAAGATGAATGAGAAGAAAATGCAAGTTAATAGAAAGGAAATTAAAATACATCGCACGCTGCTTAACGCAATAGAGAAAGTGCAAAAGCAAATTAATAAAGTAACCACGCGGTTGTTGTCCATTCACAAACGTAAATAGTCGCAAATTTAAATTTAAGCTTAAAAATGCCTTTAATTTATAAACACAATCTTAAAGATTTTACTTCAAATCAAAAAATTGCACATGAACCGTCTATGAAACCTACACGTATGTACCATTATGACAGTGTAGAAACAATTCAAAAAGAAGGAGCTGGCATCTTTTCTGGTATAGGAAGTATCGTTAATTTTATTAAAAATAATAAAGATTAATATTTCATCTGCTGCTAAAGGAGCAGCTGCTATAGGTAGTACAGCTAGTGCAATATCGAATGCTATTAAGTCACAAAACGAAGTCAAACAATTAGAAGCTATTCGTAAACTTAGGAATGATGCTAAAGAACTACAAAAAGATAAAAACCTCTCAGAGGAAACGAAAAACAAAATTGCGAAATTAGCGAGGGGCGAAACCTGGAAGAGCGAAGCTCTGACTGAGAGTAAACATGATGAAAAAACATGTAATACGAAGAAATGGTGTAAACAGCGGAGCTGGAATAGCAAAATTCTAGTAGCAAACTGATTTTTTTTCTAATAAAAAATATATTGTCGTCTCTGATTGAAAGTAAATTTAGATGAGACGATCCCCCGTTCGTTAGTTACAATCAAAAAAAAGAATGACTATATAAGAGTTGCGATGAATCCTGGATCTTCAGGTAGAGTGAATATTGGAGGTGATTTAATTTTTGAAGTTGATAAACAGCAAAGTTATTTATATTTACCTGATTCCTTTTTACACTGTGAATATTCTCTCTATTCTGATGCTGATTTTACAACACCATTACCTGCTACGGATAGTATTACATTAGAAAACAATTTCTTTCCAATATCATTTACAAAAATATACAATCAACACAAAATATAGAAACAACAAGTGATTCTCGAGGTATTATTGATTCGATGCTTCGATTTGTAACAATAGGCGAAAATAATAAAATGCATGAAATCGAAGGATGGTTTCCAGATAATAATGATGGAATTATTGTAGATTATTTAACTCACGCTGGAACAGACACAGTAGGAATTGCGAAAGATGTAGAACAAATAGCAAATCATTTAAATTAAACAAATAATAGTGCATATAAAGAAAGGCGTGATTTTAATAAGAAAAGTAGGCAAACTATTGATTGGTCATTGTCTCCATTATTCGAGTATTTAGATTACAATAAAATATCATGTCAATTAAAGTTCAAATTAATAATTCATCGTACTTTAAATAATGAAGCAATATTTTATGGAAAGGCTGGGAAGAAAGCATACGTAAAATTGAAAAACTTGAATGGTGGATAAAACATATTACTCCTAGTTTAGAGGTTGAGACAACTATTACGAAACGATTAAATGCGAACAAACCAATTCCAGTAAGTTTTATGAAACGAATTGCTAGTTCTGTAACTTTTTCTGAGCAAAGATTCAATTGGCATCTCACGAGGACGTCAAATACTCCAAGATATTTATTACTCTTTTTTTCAAAAGAATGAAACTCCAAGTTTTGATAAGAACAATAGTCTTTTCCATATTAATTCAATTAGAAGTTTACAAATTTCATTAAATCAAACACGTTATCCTATTGATCCATTGAGATTTTATGATACCCATAATCAGTTTACGGAAGGATACGATGCTTATAGAAATTTGTGTCGAGAATTTGTAGTAGAAGCACAATTAACTCTTGTAGATTGGAAGAACTTTTATCCTGTTTTCTGCTTTGATTTAAGTGCACAATCGGAAAATATTATTAAGAATGGTTGTGATGTAACAATTAATACTGAAAAGAATAATTCCACAACATTATTGATGGCTCATGGTTTATTGCTAGAAGATGTAGAATATGCTATTGAAATTCTTAATGGAAAGATGGTTAGGATAGGTTAGTAACCTGAACAAAGTTCAATAGGTTAAAACCCAAGACTATAAATTTCTTTATTAAAAAATGGTGCTAGTGAATAATAATAAAGCGGTTGAATTAAAACTACGTAACATCATTGACAAAAATACTCCGAAATCTATTACGATTGACAAAAAGAAATATTACATAAGTAAACCAATGATAGAGAATATTCAATTACAAGAAGAAAACAATGGTGGAATTCTACCATTAATTCCTCTAATAATAGGAGGCATAGCAGCAGCAGGAAGTGTTGCAGGTGGGACAGCTGGTATTGTCCAGGCAGTAAATAAAAATAAATCAGAGAAGGCAGCATTAGAAGAACAAAAACGACATAATAGGGAGTTGGAGAAACAGCGAGGGGACAAGGAGTAGTAGATAGCTTTATTAGTAAATTAAATTTAATTGATGAAGGGAAAAGAGCTCTTAAAAATGTACTACATAATATTTATGATTTAATTTTAAATGAAAGAAACTAAAGATGGTTCTGGAATATATCTAAGTCCTAGTATGGTGCGTAAAAATTTAATCTTTAAAAATGAATATGAATAACTTAAGAATTTCAAATCTAGATCTAATGGATTATCTCTTAAAAGTACATAAAACCTCAAATTGTCAGCGTTACGAAAGTGGGGATAGCCTTTGGCTTCACACCGGAGGTGATATACAAAAAGCATTAGAAAACTTTCCTGGTTTTATTTAGAGTAAATATTCGAAAGAGAAACATTTACCTGGACATAATTTCACTGGCCCCGGTACAATATTAGATTTAAGATTAAACGATGATAACACACCTAGAGAAAATAGTAAACCAATAAACGGAGTTAAAGCAGTAGCTTATAGACACGATTTAGCTTATCGAAATCATAACCTAAGTTCTCGTCATAAAGCAGATAAGAAAATGATACAGGAATTAAATAATATTGAAAATCCAACCTTTAGAGAAAAATTGAAAGAATGTTTGTTAAAAAATCTTTGCAAGCAAAAATAATGTTAGGTCAGGGTTTAAGTAAAACTTATGCCTCTGAAATTCATAAAGAATATAGAAAACCAAAATATCTATTGAAAGTAAAAGTGTTTATTAAAGATGATATTTAGAGTGCTGATCTTATTCACATGCCGTAAAAAGGATGTTTTAAGTACGCATTAACCGTTGAAGATTTATATACTAGATATGCTTGGGTGAAACCATTAAAAAATAAAAGTGGTTTAACAGTTAAATAAGCGTTTGAAGAAATCTTTAAGGAAAGTAATAGAAAACCAAGGGAACTATGATAAAGGATCTGAATTTTATGATAGCATTTTTAAACCATTATTTGAATCAGACGAAAGTCATCGCCAAGTCTCAATTTATTCCACTGAAAATGCTGGAAGAGCTGTAGTAATAGAAAGACTTAATAGGAAGTTAAAAAGTAAATTGTTTAGGAAATACAGAACAAGGTAATCAGAAATGGTCTACCAGGAATTGTAGACGATTATAACAATAAGATTCATTCAGGCATTGAAGAAACTCCGAAGAATGCCTATGAGGACCCCGATTTGATACGTAAGAAGATATTTGAAAATAATTGTGAGAATGAAAGCAATACTAATTTACAAAAACGTAAGCCGAAATTTAAGATTGGAGATAGAGTGCGAATATTCAAGTATAAAAATAAATTCGAGAAAGGTTTTGTTGGTTACTGGACGCGAAAAGTGTTTGAAGTTTGCAAAATAAGTCAAACCTATCCGAATACATATGAAATCAAAGATTTAGATAATTAAGAGATAAAGGGTAGATTTTATGAAAATGAATTACAAAAGACTGAACTTTAAATACAAGTATCCTTCAGCTCTAACATAATATCAAGAAATGGTACTCCTTTTTGCAATTTGTATAAAACATAAATACTTAATTGTCCACAGTAAGTTGTTCCAGGTTTTTGAATTTGAAAGGTATTATACATTCCATTTCCCAGTATTTCTTTTACTTCATCTGTAGGGGGAAGTCCGTATAAATCAAAAAAAAAATTAGAACCGTTTTTATTTCTTTTTCCTGCTGACCAATGTACTCCTTTTTGTTCTGATGTGTGAAGATTTGTTACAAAATTCACTTGAGGTACATTTTTGATCAATTGTAATTCATCTCTCATTAGGACGTGGAAAGTTTTTATTCCTAATTGATTAGCGATTTTATTTAGGTCGAAATTGGTAGTTGTTTGCTTTCCATAAAATTTTAAGAACTCGGCCAGGCCAATGAATCTGGGAGATAGTCCATTACTCATTTTACATGAGATAAAATCTATTTCAGAAATTTCTCAAAAGAATTGTTTACTGCCATGAAATAAAGTGGTAGCAGCTACGACTTCTGGCAGACAATAGCGCTATGCGGGTGCAGTATGCTTTGGTCGCTTCGTTGGGGAACAAAGGTCATAAAGATTGTCTCTCTCTCTCTGTGTCTCAGAAGCAGCTGTCACCACGACTAGCTTAGCCTAAACAACTGACACGTATTGACAATTTCATTCTTTCTGTGAGTGTCTACGAGAATATACTGTCTACAATTTTGTGAGTTTTCCTGCTGCAACTCTTTATCAATTTCGTTTCAACTTCAATTTACTTATCCTTCATCTCTGAATAAGACATTATCATCAACACGAAGCCGTGTCAAATAATGAGTGCTTCTATTCATCGAGAATTCATCAAATTTTGTGATAAAATTTTTCCACTTATCAAGGACGAAAAAAAATATTCAAAACTCTTATTGTTAATCACGAATTTTATTTTCAAAGGAAGACCAAACCAGAAACGGAATACAAGAAGAACGAGATATTTTCTCTAATAAGAGACTCTTTTTTCAATGGACAAATAATCCAACAACGAGTCGACATAAGTGAGCAGTCAACATGTACTATTCAACAGTGTGTTACGGCCCTACAACCTTTGATCCATCAAAAAAAGGTACACAATATTTGTTCCTTATCATTAGCGATTGACCAAGGATTTGTGATAGCGAAATTGAAAGCAGTGGAGCATTTATCAATGGTGGCCTTCACTAAAAAGTTGAAAGTGACTATAATATGAAATTCTCTAGAAGATATGTAACATTTCTAATGAAATTATATCCTCTTTCTCAAACTAACGCAAAACTTCGAACATCATCTTTAAGAGCATGCTATGTTTTCAATTTAAATGAAAATCATCATCCTCTAGGAATCTCAGTTACAACTACATAAAATAAACTAAGATTAAGCCTACTGTACAAAATATAACTGTAATGAATAAATTTATAATGAACTTTGAATGGCTGTTTTTCTTATTGCTATATTATGTGACTTGAAATATCCATAACTGTAGCAACAACAGGAATTGTAAGAACGCCAGATGAAATGACAATAGTGAGAACGCCTAAAGAAACTGTTAAAAATGCTCCAATGTCTTGTGTTACATTCTTAACTATCGTCCATCTTTTTCTTAATTTATTATAATGATCTAGTCTAAGTAATAATTGCGCTTCCTTATCTTTCATGTACCTGACTCTATATTTGTGCTTTGCTTTGTCTATTTCATATGATAATGAAGGATATAAAGGGGTTGATGGTTCTTTTGTTTTTTCATTTTCATCTTCCATTTTTTAAATGAATATTTTTATTGCATTTTTGTCCATATTCATTTTTATAATTGTATTCTTTTTGTAAATTCCAAGAGGACCCTATTTTTGTATTTTTTTGTAAATTTCAGGAGGACTCTATTTTTTGTATTTTTCATTTTTTGTTTCTTCCTAGGCATGGGATCCCGGTGCTGAGCGAAGCGGTGCGCCGGATCCTGTATCCTATACTACTAACATAGCTTTAGTTCTGACGTCATTTGCCACTTTGATATACCCGTATTTACTTAACTTAAAAATGCTTCCAACATCCAGTCTTTGTAACAAGCCATAGAGATTTTGCTTCGAAACATCAATAAGAAATGGTATGCAACGCAATCTGATATCATTATACAGTGAACATTCGCAAATAAAATTAAATACAGTTTCTATTGTTCTATCATTGCACAAACTGCATATTCTTTCTTCATATTCTAATCTATTTCTATAACTTCCTGTTCTTACCGTTAAATTATGATTTCTTCACATCATTTTTAACAGTGGTGCTATATCTTTATGTACTAAGTTTAGAGTCAGATAATGTTTTATTGAACAATCAAATTGTGCTGATTCCAGATAATCGGTTCCAGTGAGACTTCTTTTGGCGCCATTTATCCATTCAGCTTTAAAATGTTCAGTTAATCTAGTTTTAATTGTATTTTTACATTGTTCAATGGTTAAATTTAAGTTGATTATGTTTTCTTCAAGAGGTGATAGATTCAATCGCTTGATAAGTTCTCTTATTCTCCAAGACCATGTGTATAAGTAGCTATTGCTATTCTAACTGAGTGAAATATGATCAAAGCAAATTTTCATAACACATTATTCTGACTAAAAAGAATTCTAATTCAAAAATTAATTGCTGCTTTATAGAAATAATATTTTGGAGGGAGTAATCCAAACTCACCTATCAAGGTGTAGTTTGCAGTTGTAGCTGACAAATGACAGAAGCGTTTATAGAATTGAAACTGTAATTTATTTTATTCAGACAATTTGTTATGAAAGCGAAATTCTCCAACGTACATCATTTTTGATAAATCTAGCATTTCAAAGGTATTTCTTACAATTGTTCCATTAATAGGTTGATCGATTTCTAATTTTAGTTAATGAAAGCTCGCACTATAATAACTGAGACTAGTCCCAGATGATCAAACAATCTGGAGACTTGACTCAAACTACACGCTTAGTCAGTACTTTGATGTTTGCTTTTTTATCAAGTGTGGACTTCATCGACAATTCATCTCTAACACAGTCCCACGATAAGCCTAAGACTTTCTGACAATCTGAAATTGGTTCAATTACTTGACTAACGCTCCATTTCTTTATTTTGAATTCCGACTCCTGCAGCAGTACGTCAGTGTCATGTGTCCAAGCAGTTGATTCCTCCTTTGTTTCAGTAGAGGCGCATATATCATCTATATATGAATTTTTCAAAATAGTTTCTGCTGCGTTAGGAAATCTATCTCTAACTTCCTCAGCAGTCGTTCTCAAAGCCGTTAAAACCATCGCAGGGGCGGGCTTATCTCCAAATGTGAGGGCGTTCATTACGTAAACCGCCGGCTCTGAGCCTACATTCAGGCTCTGAGCCACAGGAATCGATGCACATGCTGGTCTCTTTCTCATATTCATATTTGGTGATACATCTTCGATATATCTCAAACTAGCACGACCTGTTTCTCTCTGAATCTGAGTAAAACACCGATCAAATCATTAAAAAGATCAGGTCCCTTATCCCAATAATCGTTCAAACAGTGGCCTTGATATCGGATGGATGAATTAAAGACGACTCGTACTGGAGTACTTGCATTTTCTTTTACGACGGCGTGATAAGAAGATAAAACCTTTATGATTATCGATCTCATCACTTTGCAACTTTCTGGCGAATTTCAGCTTAGTCGTGTCATGGATTTGTTTATTGTAGGCTTCTGCTAAATCAGGATTTTTCGATAATTGTATTTCTTTTGCATACAAGAGTTTTTCAGCCTAAATTCTGTTATTCGGAAGACTTATCGGATCCTTAATCCACGGATATGACATTGTCCATTAATTATCGATTTTCTTGCAATTAACCTCAATTGCGTTTGGCAGATCAATCGGCTTTGCATCAACAGATGCAAATCCACATGATCTGCAGCTCACTCCTATGGTTTCAGTGGTCCAGAAATCAGTAAGGTCAACGGGTTTTCTTACTGAAATATGCATAACGCTAGAGCGAAGAGCCTGGTTGGAGTTGGAATCACCAAGGAATACCCAGCCGAATGGGGCATTTATACCTACCAAATTCCCACGCTCAACGGTTTCTCCTGTTTGTAATGGGGCGTGATCAACTCCAATTAGAATATCAATAGGTTCTTCGTTGCGTTTAGGAATCGCGCCTTTGACCTTGAGATAGTCTGCTAATTTTTTCGTATCAACACGTGCAACATGTGAATCATTGATGCTATCAATACCGACTGCTTTTATCAGATGAGTTCTGTTGTCCTTATCAGAATGTAACGTCACGTCGCAAACCTTGGCAGTAAGTGTCTGTTCTTCATTACCCACTTTAACGATCGTGATCGTTGCTTTCTGACCGGTAAGTTTTAAATCGACCGCGAGTGATTTTCGTATAAGGCTAACTTGAGATCCTTGGTCGAAAAAGACATTAACTGATTTTACGATAGTCCTTTTGCCCATCATCTTAAGCGCTGCAATTGGCAGGAGTGTATCCTTAAGTCTGATACCATAACATAGAAAGTTAAGGTAAACAACCTTCAATTGTCTTGTCAATCCCATGTCCCTCTTGTTCAATATTGGTGCCTTCTTCTTAATTAAGATTACCTCAGCAATTTGAAGTTGAGTTCTGTCGGAGAACTTGGCCTGTATTGTTGTTGAATTTATCATGTTTTTAACCTTTGTTTTGTGGGTTTTCAAGAAATGTTGTTTTATCGAGGCGTTGTTTTCATGTTGCTTAATTCGGACTTTCAACTCATTTGTTGTTTGACCAATGTATTGGACATTTTTGAAATTGTTCTCAGGGTAAGTGCATTGGTACACAACGTGATCAGTTGAAGGCATCTTGTCAAGTTTCGTTTTAAGAGCAGACGACAGCCTTACGGCTTTGTAGTATACTCGTACTTTTATCTTATATCCAGACGACCACGGTTTCACATTGTCATTCACAATTTTCATGAGTCTTTTTTCTTCAATGGTCGAATTGGATGTCACTTGTCCTTCAAAGTAGAATAATGATGTTTTGGGATGTACATTTTCTTGTTTGTTTCATGAACTTTTTCAGAGTTAGATTCAAGTACTTAATCAAGTACAATAAACTTTGATGTCAATGGTGTAATTAAAGGTTTCACTGTTAACTCAAATCTTAACTACTACTCCAGTAATGTCGTGTATGTCATTCGATGTGAGAATTGTCAAGATTATTACATAGGGCATACTGGAGGCAGTTTCAGGAAAAGACTTACAGTACTTAGACAACCAATGTTTAGACCTCAATACACAATTTTGGACTAGTCGTCATTTAATAAGGTGCGCAGCTACTACATCTTTACATAATAATTTTGAAGCTGCACCTCTTTATAAGATGTCACCATCATCCACAAGAATTGATCGAGAGAACAAAGGGAAGATGCATATATATATACTTCAGCCTAAACTTAACAGCTCATGACAATTTTGATCTTGTCTGATTCTATGTGCTAACTCCTCTCTAGTAGTTTACTCGAAACTATGTTTGTTTGAACATAAAGCTGTGGATTAAGTTCATTTCCATGACTAGCCTCAAAGAGGTGAAACGGATCGAGAATCCAGATCTTAGTTTTTCCTGAGTTGTTGTGTATTATTATTTGACAACCATTTTTATCATCATGTATATCTTCATATTTATCTTCTTATATATCTTGGTGAACAATGACTGTAAATTTGATAAATCAAAGCGAATTGATTTCTGATGGACTACATGTTTCAGCTTGTGCACATGCCATCTTCAGGTGAACAAAAGACTGTTTGACATTTAATCACTTAAATACAAAATCGAGACATATCGGATCACTTTTCATACAATTCAACATTTATGGCGTCACGTTGTCTGGTCTCTTGCGTCAAGTCAAACAATAAAAGCAGTGAAATACAATAAAACAATAAAACTATTTACAGCTATTTACAGATTCAGGCATAGAGATATGGAGCTTCCCCGTTCATTCATCAGGTGGTCAATATTTGATTTCTTCAACAGGATAGATTCTAGAATTCTTGGATAGTACGTGCTAGAGACAATTTTGAAATTTTCTTTATGAGGAGGATGAATGTGCGGATCCGTTTCTATCATCAGCAATATTTTTCAAAAAAATGGTTTAACTGAATATGAAATTACTCGCGTTCGCAAAGATGTTGAGCTGAGGCGAGACATGAGAACCGGACTCTCACTCAAAATTCAGATCCACTAGAGTGTCGCATACTCAATTGGAGCTTCCCCTTCATTGCTGAAGGCGAGAACAATTTATTGAATCATACCAAAGAGATCAAAAAAATTATTCCTCCGAATGTCTAAATTCGTCCTGTTTTCAAAACTATGAAAGCTAGCATGTTCTTCTCCAATAAAGACAAAGTGCCGTGCGAACTCAAATCTAACATTGTCTACAAATACATTTGTGAACACTGTGACAAGTGCTACATCGGTAGTTCAGTTTCGCATCTGGTGACGAGAATGAATGAGCATCTGAAGGGCTATCCAACGCCCACTGAAATCAGTATGCACATTCATCCTCCTCATAAAGAAAATTTCAAAATTGTCTCTAGCACGTACTATCCAAGAATTCTAGAATCTATCCTGTTGAAGAAATCAAATATTGACCACCTGATGAATGAACGGGGAAGCTCCATATCTCTATGCCTGAATCTGTAAATAGCTGTAAATAGTTTTATTGTTTTATTGTATTTCACTGCTTTTATTGTTTGACTTGACGCAAGAGACCAGACAACGTGACGCCATAAATGTTGAATTGTATGAAAAGTGATCATCATCCGATATGTCTCGATTTTGTATTAAAGTGATTAAATGTCAAACAGTCTTTTGTTCACCTGAAGATGGCATGTGCACATGCTGAAACATGTAGTCCATCAGAAATCAATTCGTTTTGATTTATCATATATACTGTATATATATATATATTGTATATTGTGTAATATATATGTAATTTGTTCATCCCTTGATGATTTCGTGAAAAAAGCTTCTTCAGCCTGCAGATTATTAGTTGCTAGAGGCTATAATTAAGATTCTTTAATGAATAATGCAGAAAGATGTTTACACAGGCATAAAGAGCTACTTTTGAAATTTGGGCTGTATTCAGCTAGACAATTTTCTAAGTTCAGTTTTCTACTAACCGAATAATCAGATTTTCTTTTTTTTGCCGATTTTGACTTACACCGATTGTGACTAACCCGACTTTTGACTTTGTGGAAGCTGTACAGTTTTACTGTGCAGGGCCCCGCTCAAGTGGGTTTGAGTGTTCAGGAATTGGGGCCGAAACACGAATCCTACCTGAGTTCCTGCTGATGACTTCCTAGCTGGAACAGGGAACGCAAAACCAGTCCTTTTAAGATGCTGATACATATGGTATAATGAGGCCATTCCTGGATGAGTAATTGAAAAAAATTGATTGCCACTGGCTTCGCAGGAATTATTCTTTAATTTGAAAAACCCGATATTTCGGCTTTCTTCGTCAAGGGTCAATCACAGACTGAATGCATGCAAAACAGAACGTGAAAGTCAATGAAGAATGAGAACTATTTACAGATGACACAGATGCAGGACGCGCACACCGGGCTGGTGTGAAGAACACAACATAGAATGCAGACGATGCTTAAAATAAGCCGTAAAAACACATTACTCTTAAATGAAATGCAGCAGTGTCTCACCAATACAATTATTCATTAAAGAAGTACTATTTCTGTGAATGTAAATTGATTCACGTGCACGCCTTAAAAAATGATTACGTTCGGTGTGCAGGATTCTCCAGCTGATATTCTCCTCCACGAATGACTGATGTTCATTGGTGACATGCTGATAAACAGCAGAAGAAGGAGATTTGAGATGTTCTTTAATTCTCGACTTTATTGTTGTTCTTTCTGTTTGGCCAATATATTTTTTCCGACATAGTTGACAGGTTACTTCATAAATGACAAATTTGCGGTAACATTGTCCACTTCTGGATGCAATCTGGCATGCCCAACAGTCTGTTTTGCATTTTGGTCTTTCAGGTCTCTTCCTCCATCGATGGCTTAAAGGTCTTTCCGTTTGATAAATCACCCGTATATTGTTGTCAGGATCACATTTTTAAGATAATTTCGATACCTGCCGTTTGGTTTTCTCATTGAGATATGGGAGTTTCAGGTACGTGAGTGGCTCACCTTTCTCTGCTTTGACCGGAGGTACTTGAGCAAAATAATTTTCGACTCAATTCCGAGGATATCCATTAGCTGCAAATCTTGGTCTCAATGCTGATTTTGATTGGGGTACTTGAGATTGAGAGGAATTTCGGATTGTCCTCCAATTCTCTCCGATAAGGAGTGCCCGCTTGCGATTTCTTGGAACATGGGCTGAAAACGGCAAACACGTTTGGCTGTGGATGGGTTTCACGTATACGAAAATTTGAATTCACGAGCTACCTCACAATAATTTCAATCTCAAGTACCCCAATCAAAATCAGCATTGAGACCAAGATTTGCAGCTAATGGATATCCTCCGAATTGAGTCGAAAATTATTTTGCTCAAGTACCTCCGGTCAAAGCAGAGAAAGCTGAGCCACTCACGTACCTGAAACTCTCATATCTCAATGAGAAAACCAAACGGCAGGTATCGAAATTATCTAAAAAATGTGATCCTGACAACAATATACGGGTGATTTATCAAACGGAAAGACCTTTAAGCCATCGATGGAGGAAGAGACCTGAACGACCAAAATGCAAAACAGACTGTTGGGCATGCCAGATTGCATCCAGAAGTGGACAATGTTACCGCAAATTTGTCATTTATGAAGTAACCTGTCAACTATGTCGGAAAAAATATATTGGCCAAACAGAAAGAACAACAATAAAGTCGAGAATTAAAGAACATCTCAAATCTCCTTCTTCTGCTGTTTATCAGCATGTCACCAATGAACATCAGTCATTCGTGGAGGAGAATATCAGCTGGAGAATCCTGCACACCGAACGTAATCATTTTCTAAGGCGTGCACGTGAATCAATTTACATTCACAGAAATAGTACTTCTTTAATGAATAATTGTATTGGTGAGACACTGCTGCATTTCATTTAAGAGTAATGTGTTTTTTACGGCTTATTTTAAGCATCGTCTGCATTCTATGTTGTGTTCTTCACACCAGCCCGGTGTGCGCGTCCTGCATCTGTGTCATCTGTAAATAGTTCTCATTCTTCATTGACTTTCACGTTCTGTTTTGCATGCATTCAGTTTGTAATTGACCCTTGACGAAGAAAGCCGAAATATCGGGTTTTTCAAATTAAAGAATAATTCCTGCGAAGCCAGTGGCAATCAATTTTTTTCAGTCCTTTTAAGGACTAATTTCAATTTAATTTCATTTTGGTTTCATCATGGTTTTGCGTTCCCTGTTCCAGCTAGGAAGTCATCAGCAGGAACTTAGGACTGGTTTTGAGTATGTATTACATTATTCGTTTGCGCTAATTTTTTTTGCAGTCTACTCATTTATTTTACACTAGTTTCTTGTGACTATCAATTTTATTTATTTATTCAGATTTTGATTATTTTACCTAATAATTTTCATTTGTGCTGCTTATTTCCTTCCTTTTTCTCAATTTATTTACTTAATCATTCAATTTTTTCCTTATTATTATTTTTTTTTCTTTTGTTACAATTTCAATATTCCATTACAGTCGTACTTCACTAATCAATTTCAGCAGTTAATCTTTCAGAATTTATTACCCATCACTTTCCTTTTTTTCTGTATTTTAATTGTTAGCGCGATCTACACTTTGATAATTTCTTGGTTAGCTTATCTTCTATATTAAGTTAGGTAACAACGTGAATAATCTCCTTTCCCATCTGCAGTGAAATAGGTGATTGATAGCATCTTCCGTCGTATGCAGATTACGCTTGTCATAATTGTTTGCGGATTAAGGCTAGATATGATGGGACACAGACCGGTCCTCTTGAGAGGTAGATTAAATTTCATGAATAGTTAGACACCAATTGGTCCATTTATAACAAGTCTAGTTCCTTATTTCATTTTCTTCATGGAGTAGTTCCAGGTGAGACGTTGTAGGTCGATTCTAGCAAGTTCAGTACCCATACTGTAGTTTCACATGCATTTTATTTTCTTTTTTCTTTTCTTCAAAGTTCATTATAAATTTATTCATTACAGTTATATTTTGTACAATAGGCTTAATCTTAGTTTATTTTATGTAGTTGTAGCTGAGATTCCTAGAGGATGATGATTTTCATTTAAATATATATATATAAAAGGTATGGAAATAAAGGAAATGAAGTACATATGCAGAAAGAAAAAGCAAAGAAAGGTACGTCACACAATCCTTTCATCCATTACTCCATTCCACTTAACTATCTTATCCTCAAAAGAAATCTATGCTACACATGATCTTATCACTTTGGACATATGTTCCGAAATTTCCATGTTGCTTCTAATGATTTACTTTATGATTTCAAATTTTATATTTTCAAATTATATTTCAAATTTTGCAGATAGCATGTTATGTGAATGTCATTACTTATAAAGCATCTGAAGAAAAGAAAGCGCTTATGCTTATATGTAAAAGTCGAGTTTTTATTAAAATTTCTGTCTCTACCTTTAATGCTTATGTCAATATATGCATGTCAGTTGATAGCTATAAAGAAAGATGCATCAAAACATTGCTTCGAACGTGCGGCACGCGTTTTCCACGGGAATTTTTCACTAACATTTGTAGGCCATTTATGCAGAGCCGATAGAAAGCTTTATGTTTAGGTTTTAGATTAGTCAAGATACTTTTACAGGAAGCTTTAGATTATTCAAGAAGGTATGTTTTCATATATAAGTAAGCCAAGTAATTGATTATGGCAGCGAAAAAGGTCATTTGCTCACATGTGGAATTTGGACAGTCCTACGTTCACTTGAACTTCAAAGTAAGCGCATCGAGAAATTTTCAAGGAATTTTCTAGAATTTTGGAGAAAACAAAATTTCTCGAAGAAATCGAGACCGAGACGAGACCAACACCATGAAAGACTGAAGGAGCCTTGATAATGATGGACTAATTTTAGACGATTAAAGATATATTCATTTCCAGATGACAGTTGATGATTTGAACGGTGCATATAGTGCCAGTGTTTGCTGATGTTTCTTCCTAAGTGGGCAAACGAGCTTCTTACCACTTTTTATTTGTAGATTGTCACCCAATATCAGTCAAATGAAATTTCTTAAGATATACTTCCACTCACCTAGCAAGTTAGGGATTGTCGATTATCGTAAATCCATCTGTTTACAGATCTACAAATGATCTCAAGTTTGTTGCGCTCGATAACGATGTGAAAAGACATTCATTTAACGGGTGAGGACGGATGTCAAGCACAGCATACAATTGTCAATTTCATTCAACTGATGAACTGCTGCAACTTCTCTTACAGCAATTAGAAATGTGATATTCCTCGCAGACATTCGCTTGGCTACTTCGCTTTTCAAGCTAGTGAAGCGTCATGATAGCAAGTTTTCTTGTTGCACTAAAACAAATATAATGTCATGTTTATAAATAAAAAGAGCCACGAAATTCATAATGATCTATTAGCACGAGGCCTTTCGTCCAATCTCAACGGGTGCTAACTTTGGACAGAAACAAATCTTAGATGCAAACTTAGATATAAAATTTGAATCATTCATAACAGATACTTAGGAAAATATAGAGATATCCTTATACATAAACATAATAGAAATCAAAGCATAGCAATACTGAAAGACATAAACTATACATGTATAACCTAGTACTCATGGAAAGCATAAAAAATGAAAACAGGAAGAAATCTACCACGGAAGGAAAAGACTAGCTATAAAATCCTTTTGAGCACAAAGATCTGGACTCCTTCGTTTGATAATGAGGGCCTCTATAATATATAACTTCCACGACTGATGCCAGAAGAAGGTTTTCTGTGATATACAAGTGCGCGCGGTATGACATCCTTTCCATTATAGAGGCCCTCATTATCAAACGAAGGAGTCCAGATCTTTGTGCTCAAAAGGATTTTATAGCTAGTCTTTTCCTTCCGTGGTAGATTTCTTCCTGTTTTCATTTTTTATGCTTTCCATGAGTACTAGGTTATACATGTATAGTTTATGTCTTACAGTATTGCTATGCTTTGATTTCTATTATGTTTATGTATAAGGATATCTCTATATTTTCCTAAGTATCTGTTATGAATGATTCAAGTTTTATATCTAAGTTTGCATCTAAGATTTGTTTCTGTCCAAAGTTAGCACCCGTTGAGATTGGACGAAAGGCCTCGTGCTAATAGATCATTATGAATTTCGTGGCTCTTTTTATTTATAAACTATCAAAAGGGGATTCATTTTATAATGTCATGCTCACAAAATGATATTTACAGAAGTTCTTTCAGGTGCAAGGCGTTTTAACGTCATGAATGGTGATCTTAGAAATGGATGACGAAATCAAAAATTGAAAACGACATTTGATTGAAGAAGATACATTATTTTGCCAATCAAATTGCAAATGAAAAAGATCAATATCTTGCTCAAAGTCACGACTAAAAGTTGCATATTGCACCTAAAAAGTCCAGTAGATATCATAAAATGTGAGGATCATCCGCTACGCGAAATTTTCGACACAGATTTTTTTCAAAAGATAAGCGGTAGCATTTCAGAATCCAGTTAAACAGTACAACACTACTGAGCGCATGAAGGTCATATACGATTTCATCATTAAATCTGTCAGACACTTCTATCTTCTTACATTGCGCCTGATCAATCAACGCTCTGCTGCTCTTTTAACGACGTAGTAATTATGCATATTCCATTTCATATCATGAGAAAATACACCAACCAAAAACGTAGCAACGTTTTTGTTTAACCACAACAATATAATTCGCTGTCATGCGGTTTTCAATGACTTTAAAAGCAAATCAGGTAAGCGAATGCATAGCTGATTTGCTGGGCGACAGCTTATTTTTCTACCTGGTGTGAGAGATACCTATACTACCTTAATCTACCTCATGAAATTTCATGATGAATTATCATTTGAATGTTAATTTACTACGTTATCCAGTACAACAAACTCAGGATCATTGATAGAGACATAAACAGATGGAATTCTACGATTTTCAACACTCTCAAGCTTGCAAGACGACTGGAACTATTACTTAAGAATTTCTGTTTAACTAATATTGGATGACAGTCTGCAAATTAGAATTAATAAGGATGCTTCGGCACAAATTCAGGAAGAAAACTAACCAGAAAGGAATTTAGAAAGGAGATTGAAAGTCAGGAGAACACACTAAAATTTGACAAAATTTAGGTGATCCGATTTTATGATCAACTCTATTTGGGTGAATTATCTGTTACTGAAAAACATCCATTTGAATGCTGCCATCATTTTCTGACAAATAATCCTTTGGTGTAAGCCCACCTCCATAATGTACTGTAAAGTCGGAACTTCATACAATTTTTCTTCATTCCCTGCGCACGCTGTCTCTTTGAGGGTAAACGACAGAATGAAAGCTAAAATGATCGCAACAGACTTATTATGCTTATGTTGACTGCTGTTGACGGGAGGTAGTTTTTGTACGTCATTGCCAAAAAACAATTTTGTTCGTCTCCCCGGGCTTTTTATTGCAAGATAAAAACAAGTAGGCTATTTACAATATAACCGACGTTTCGTCTCTCTAAGACATAGTCATGGTACTGGTGAACACAAGAAAAAGAAATTTCAGTCTTTATTTACAACGATTGATGTTCATCAGCTCGTGTTTCCTATTCAATTCGAAGGGAACTGTATTGATTTCTTAAAGCCCGAATTGAATAGGAAACACGAGCTGATGAACATCAATCGTTGTATATAAAGACTGAAATTTCATTTTCTTGTGTTCACCAGTATCATGACTATGTCTTAGAGAGACGAAACGTCGGTTTTATTGTAAATAGCCTACTTGTTTTTATCTTGCAATAAAAAGCCCGGGGAGACGAACAAAATTGCTTTTTTGGCAATGACGTTATTACGCTTACGAACACAAATTAAAGTGACATGATCAGTCTATCTGACGCAAACAGGTATACATGAAGGTCACAATTCATAAAGGTATAGCAAACTCTCTACTGAAAAAAGTAATGATGAAATAAAATAAAAAGAAAAATAGAAGTTGAGTCAAGGTGTCAGGTCAAAGCAATATACAAATTCTTTGTGTACACAAAGAGAAGGATTCTCAAGTCTCATGCACACTGTTTCAGAGATGCGGAGCTCCAACTGGCTACGGCATTGCCTCATCACCTTGAATAAGGCTCTTGATGACATTTGGCTGCAGATCAGGTGATGCTGGCTTATTGACGATGAAGGCACTTGCTTGGACCTTGACATTTGTTTACCCTCTTCACACCACTTGGGAATGTGCTCGCGGACACACTTGTCGGGACATCGCTCCGTCTTCCCCACGTAAATTTGCTCCGCAAGCGCAGCGGTATGAATATACAACAAGGGGTTTCTGGGTTGTTGGGATCGAGTCTTTCAGCGCGTTTGGAGCCAGTTTTGTTATGCGATACCAGGGGACTGCGTTGATGTAGGGATAGGCTCTCTCGATCATCCTCTTGATGCTTCTCATTTCTTCTATGACGGACTGACCAAGAAACTGAACACCGAACCGGATGACTTTCTTGCTTGCGGCAAGAATAGGAGTCATAGGTGCAGATCTTTGGCTGAACTTATCAATAAACCAATTGGGGTAACCGTTTTGAATCAAGATGTGCCTCAAAAAACTCGCCTCTGCATCATAGTGCTGTGGACTACACAGTCTTCGTGCACGTTTGTATAGACTTTTCACCAAACTGACCTTGTACCCCTTGGGACAAAAGGCTTTGTAGTTGAGGTATAGTCCAGTGAACGAAGGCTTACTGAAGACTGACGTCATGATGGAGTTACTGTCTCGATGAAGTTGAACATCAAGGAAGTGAGTACCGTCCTCAAAGGTGAACTCGAGAGCCGGATGCATCGTTGAAAGGTCGCTGATAAAGATATCACAATATTCCCTCTTGATGATCAAGTGAATGTCGTCCACATGTCGATGATAAGAGCATAACTTGTGTCGCTTGAGGCTTGAAGTTAGAAGGTGTTGATCCTGGTAGTCAACGAAGATGTCAGCAAATGAGCCACTGAGAGGGCTTCCCATAGCCATTCCGTCTGATTGTTGGTACCACAGACACTTGTTAAATACGAACTGCACGTTCCTTGTGACCGACTGCAGCAGTAGACGTAGGTTGTCTTCCGTGATGACTGTCATACCAACCATTGGAGGACCTCGCCGCAAACGGTACCATGAATCACTTATAATATCTATGGTCTCCTCCTCCGTTATGTTTGTGAAGAGAGATTAGATATCCGTCGAGAACATCACCATTTCACTGTCGAGGAGAACTTCTCGTACCTTGCTGGCGAGCTGTGCTGAGTCACGAACAGCATGAGTCTGGAACCCAGGCAGGATAGGCTTCAGGAACAACTCGTCGATTTGCTTCGCCAGATTGTGATACGCCGAACCAACCATTGAGAGGATTGGACGGAAGAGACATCCTTCTTTGTGGACCTAGGAAGGCCATACATCCTTGGAATGATCGCACTTGTTGGAATCAGCTTCTCGGCGCCATCTGGTAACTGTCCCTCACATACCAATGAGCGTACGAGTTGAACAAGAGACTGAGTTGTTGTTCTATCGTTCCAATCGATAGGGCTCGACAGTTTCCCAAACTTCTCATCATCCAGTATGGAGTTCATTCTTTCCTGACACCTTGACTCAACCTCTATTTTTCTTTTTACTTTATTTCATCATTATTTTTGACCTGTATTTTCAGTAGAGAGTTTGCTATACTTTTATGTGTTGTTACCTTCATGTATTCCTGTTTGCGTCAGAAAGACTGATCATGCCATTTTGATTTCTGTTCGTAAGCGTAATCCGTCCGTTGTGATCATTGTAGCTTTCATTCTGTCGTTTACCTTCAAAGAGACAGCGTGCGCAGGGAATGAAGAAAAATTGTATGAGCTTCCGACTTTTCAGTACATTTTCTGACAAAGGTGAATAAAAAGGGTTCCAAGATTCATTTTCAAATGCCAATTTTTGACTTTATAGAACAGCATTGGTTGGCGGTATACAGTTATTATCATTTTCTACATCGTCTTTTTTCTGCAGGACAATGGACCAGTTGGTCAGAATGGGGAATCTGCAATAATACATGCGGGATGGGTGTTCAAACAAGGAGAAGAAAGAAGATAACGTGCTTTCAATCTGAATCGTCCTATACTGCCAACCTTTCCTGCGAGGACCGGAAAGAAACAGAAATCCTAGATTGCAATGGTGAATGCACAGGTGAGAATTTGACAAAATGTTTAATTTCTATATATTTTCCACCTGTATTACTGTACGCACGAATGTTGGACTCACCTAAGTTTGATATAAAGCCTCATAGTCACTGTGAAAAATACTCGTTCAATCATTAATTGATGACCGAAGATAAAATATATATTTGTCGAACAAAAGAAAAAGAGATCAATGAGGAAAAAGGATGTAACATTTTACTTTCATGTTGTGTGGACATGGAAAACAGATGAAACCAACGGATTTCTCCAGAAAGCAGTAAAAGTCAAGCTAAAGCTTCGCGTATTTTTTCAAACAATTGTACAAAGTCGAAGATACCAATGAGTACTTGGACTTTTTAGCTAAGTTCTTGGACGTAATAATTAAAAAGCAAATAAATACGAAGTATATGCTCAACTCAACTAACCAATTCATTCAGGAAATTGAGGCTGTGAAGGACAAATCTAACATAAATAATTATTTGTGCAGCTTTTATTGCTGACTATTTAAAAACGTTACGCCAAAGGATTCAGCTAATTCATCTACAGATCTTGTTGATAGTGAAAGCAACAGTGTCATGCCCCAAACATGCTAAAATCATTTTCAAAAAGTTATCAAGTTTCGCCGTCAATACACTTCAAGCTTACAATGGGTACATCGTAGATATAATGTTCTGAAAAGCTAGTTTCATCCATAATTGCACCCACTAAGTCACCTTTAGACTTTTGAGAGAACATTGACAGTCTCTCTGCAACTTTGAGGCGGTTTTAGACCCTTTTGTTTCCGCTCTTTCGACCGCTTGTGCGACCACCTTTGGCCAGTGTCTGGTCTAAGTCTGGGGAGTTCGGGCTGTTAGGTTGACTGTTTTTCCTCGTTCTCCTACCACTACGCTCCGTTTTCATTACACAGTCTCTCAACGTTTGCTCTTACTTCATTCATAGCCTCAAAACATCTCTATGCTAACGCGCTAAGAATCTTTCCGCTTGATTTGAATAATTATCGTTCTGATAAGTACCACAGAAATCTGCTTAATTTTAGTCATCGAAACCAAACATTGCTGCCTTGCCTGGAAGCTGCGGCATCCAGATCAATCATTTATGACTGCGAACAATTAAGATATAGCCATTACTAATTTCAGTAGTGAAGTGTTTTATTTCATTGAATGGCAA
The DNA here is from genome assembly GCA_907163375.1 of Prostheceraeus crozeri. NCBI lineage: Eukaryota > Metazoa > Platyhelminthes > Polycladida > Euryleptidae > Prostheceraeus > Prostheceraeus crozeri. Next base: position 33,256 of record CAJQUW010016677.1, read on the forward strand.
TCATATAGTCATTGGAAGATATAGACATGCAGTGAAGTACGTGCAAGTGAAAAATAAATAAAAACCCAATTATATACACAAAGAAAAAATTTACACGTACAGATGCAGAGCAGTACACCTGACTTCCGAATTAAGTGGATCCGAGCAGAGAAGACAAAATAAGTCTACATCATTGATTTATCAGTGACTACAACTGATTACGTACTAACGTTATTCAAAATCAAAATGCATGCAATAATAAAAAATGACTTTCTGCGCTCTGACCGAGAATAAGGAACAATTAATCGACCAGTAATTGAAGAGGGATCAGGAGAGATGTAATGCAAGATGTGACCACTAAGCCACAAATAATTAAATAGTTTCAAACTTTGAAATATCTGACGTTCGGTGAGAGGTGGAAACAAGTCGCAACTGATGTAGTTTTTGCGGCAAACAATGGGATGACAAAGTCTTTAAATAGCATCGAATTTCGTGACATTTTGCTTATTCAATGACACTAACAAAGGACCGCAATACTCGATGACATTTCTCACGCAAGCATTGCATATATTAGTGAGATTATCCTTTGGTAAGCATGAACGCAGAGAACGAATGACATGAATGTTTTTACTGGCTTTAAATCAAAAAATATTTACAAAAGTATCCCATTTGAGATCATGGGTGTAAATTGCACCTAACACTTTCACTGTATTGCAAGCAAATAATAACATATAATCAAGAGTAACATTTGATTTGGGGAAAGCCATATCTTTCATTTCATCCAAAGTGAGTGTCAGTCTCACTTTAGAACACCATTCAATCATGTTACATATTTCAACCTCAACTTCAATTTTGACATCACTGTGCTTGGTAAGGGACTTGCGAATAAAGTCATCATCCGTGAATTTCAGCATGTAAAATTGATCACAGATTGGCTTCAGTGACCCAATATACGTCGCAAATAAGTATGGTCCAATAACTGAGCCTTAGGCAGTGATTTTCACCGTCCAAATGATTAGTGACAAAGTGGCAATGTTCGCCATACAAGTGACGAACCAGTGCCACACCTCACCACACAATTGTAAGCATCACCAACTTGTTTACTCTCCTACTGACCTTTATGAAAGGCTGATAGACCTCGAGGTAGTCATGTCAACTACCCGAACAGAAGTGCAACATGTTCCCAGACCTGCCAACTGTCCCGGATTTTCCGGGACAGTCCCGGATTTTGGAGGTGTCCCGGATATCCCGGAAAAGTTAAAATGCTGTCCCGGATTTTGAATTTATTAACCTAAGATGAATTCTAGATTGTTTAAGAACGCATATTTCAAACATTTGCGCTGCGCGCGCAATCCTAGATAAGGAAATATGCATAATGATGAAGTTTGTGGATTTCTTAGTGACATTGCTTTTCACGCTGATGTCTTTTATTAATCATTATGTAGCCCGGATGTATTTCCTTCTATTGAGTTTAAAAAGGTAGTAAGTGTTTTCCAAATTTGCATTCCAGTTTTTGCGACGAATACTGTTAACAAGGTGGGATGTATCTTATGATCTTGCTTTCAACTGATCTTTCTGTTGAAGAGACTTGAGTCCATACTGTTGACTTGTAAACGTCAATCATGCATAATCATTAATTATTATAAAAATAATGCATTTATGAAAAAAATCAAAAATTTCCTATAAACATTTCATACTTGCAATATTTGTCAATATTTATCAATACATCAATATTTTTGACTGACAGGATGAGTGAGTCATGAATCATCACACACTGCGATCGTAGCAATTGAATGGAGATGACTTAACTTAATGACACCGTTTCTATAAAAAATAATGGAAATTAAGGATTAAAATTAGGATGCGTCCTATACATGTACGCAGGCACACAGTCCTTCCATCGCTTTTGGGGTCAAATATCCACTGCGTCCTATACATGGTATCGTCCTATACGCGGGTAGTTACGGTAATAAAATTTGTCCCGGATTTTCATGTTTCAAGGTTGGCAGGTCTGTCAATGCAGCTGTCCATCCAATGCTAGACAAGCCTTCGGAAGCGAATATTCAGCGTCTCTGAGAGAGGGTATCTCTGAAAATACTGTTGAGGCTTGGATTGGCTCACTTATGCTATTGAAGTATATATTTCCTTCTAACAAGCGGGCTGGCTACACGCAAAAACGACCCAACATTTCGAACTTTTGCAAAAGATGGATGACAGGAGAGCTAGCATGTTAGACTTTGGTGTCACGATGTGACTAAGTATTTACATGTGCTATGTATTTATGGCTATGACATTTCTGAGTTAATGCTATGTCAGATATCGGCATTATCTGTGTTATGTAAGCATCTAAGACTGCATGATTTGAATTTCATTAAATTCCTGATCTCCGACTTGGCTAGTTCTATCTCGGGGCTACTGAGCCCAGCTATATCATTACGGTGGCGTCAGACCGAGACGACCCTGAGTACAATGATGAACTTTTGAGTACTGAACGAAGTACCCATTTGGTCAGTAAGTCTCCTCACATTATTTAATCACCTTTAAAAGTGCCTAATTGCTCATTATATAACATCATGTCTGGTATAAAGCCTCCTGAATTTCTGATACCTAATGATATAGACATTTCTGAATTTGATTTATGGCTTCAAGCAATTAAGGATTATGTTGACATTACAGAAAATACAAAATATGACAAAAAGCTTCGCGGTCTTTTTCTGGCAATAGGCGGTTTAGAAATTAGACGAATTGTGAATGGCCTTTCTCTAGTTGACGACAAATTTGAAACATTGATCAATGCTGTAAGAAAATACTTTCAACCGGTTAAGAATGTTATCTTAGAAAGACACAGATTTTTTAATATTCAACGTAAACAAGAAGAAGATTTATCTGCCTTTCTTGTACGATTAAAATCACAAGCAGAGTTATGCAATTTTGATGACGTAAGCCTTGAATCCACAAAAAAGCAAATGATTCGCGATCAATACCTTCGATGTGTTAATGACACAAAAATAACAGAGTATTTATTAACATTTCACACTCTAACACTTGAAGATGTAATAGAAAAGGCCGAAGAATTATTGCAGGCATGTTAAGACGCAGCTTCTTCATCGCAAGTATATGAGACAGCACGAGAAAATAAGTTGTTATCATTGAATGATGCCAAATGTACAAGCAGTGACAAATCTAAGAATATAAAATGTTATGAATGTAATACAATTGGACATGTAGCTCGTTTTTGCAAAGTTAACTCCCAAAAATGCCTATCTTGCAGTTGCAGAAATCACGACACCAAAGATTGTTATAAAAACAAGAAATGTAATAATTACTTACGGTATGGTCAAACAGTCGAGTTTTGTAGACAAAAAAGATCTCAAAGAGGATCACAAGACAGTTAGTTGGTCACCAAATAAAAGATTACAATCAACAGGTCAGTATAAAAGAAAGAATTTTTACAAGGCAACGCAATTGCTGTTACTTGGTACAGCAGATCATAAAGGCGCTTTGAAGGACATTGACGTTTCCTTCACAGGTGGTGAAGCGCCCTTCTTAGTCGATACCGGAGCAAGTTTTTCAGTAATTTCCGACTCAACTATTCGAATGTTCGGACTTGAAAATTCGTTGTCTTCATGTAACTTTCATGGAATCACTGCAGACAAGGGAACGATTACCATATCAAAATGCTATAAATGTAATTTGCTTATTTACTGTAGAACAAAACTTTCAGTGTCACTCTAAATGTTGTAAACACTCACGTCGACGGAATACTTGGGATGGATCTGTTACCTCAAATAGGTATTCATATTGGTCCACAGTCAGGCATTATCTTTACGCTAGTGTCTGATATTTTACATTGATATTCGGACATTTTCGATCGATCTGTAAAAGATTTTTGTCTTAAGGGTCTGGAACCATTTGAGATAATAAGGCTAACGAACGATGCAATTCCAAAGCAAAGTGGTCCGTTAAGACTAAATAGAAATCATCAAGCATTCTTAGATGAACATATTCAATATCTGCTAAATAATGATGTAATCGAAGAATCAAGAAGTCCTTGGCGTCATAATCCTAGGATCGTAGCAAAAAGTGATGGATCATACAGGATGACAATCAACAATAAACCTGTAAATTCTGTAACATCCTTTGATGCTTTTCCTTTTGCTAACATTGATAACATGCTCATCAAACTTGCAGGTGCAAAACTCTTCAGTCGAATTGACTTTTCGCAGTTTTGTTATCAACTACCTTTAATAGAAAGTGATAAAGAGAAAACTGCTTTTCAGGCATGTGGACGATTAATCCAATTTAAAAGACGGTTTAAAAAATTCATTAGTTGTCTCGGAGGACATCCCAAGGGTCGATGTAACCCAAAGCAAAAAGAAAACCACCAAGGTTCTTTGCGAGCGCTTTCAACAGACATCGTCTGCCATCCTCAAGCAACTGACTTTATTTCATCATGTCGGAGCAATGCAGACAACAGATGATCAACTCAATGATCAACTCAACTCAATGATCAACAGATGATTTACTCAATTAAAAAATGCAGTAGCTTATTGCTCTAGACTGATGGCTTATATTTTTGAAAATGTTGATAACATAATAGTTTATCTTGATGACGTTCTAATAACTTTTCGAGAGAGGGAAGCCCAAAACGATCGATGTCGTCGATTTCTCTTTATTGGCGAGGCCTTTCAGCCGCTACAGGCAGCCATCTTCAGGCGAATGTTTACAAGGCTTCCCTCCCGTTTTGGGCTTCCCTCTCTCGAAAAGTCACAAAGGTTGCTCGACATTCTTTTGAGAGCGACCATTTTATTGACATGGGGTCCATGGAAGTGTTGGAGAAGGAGTCGCAGTGGCGAAAACGTATTGTGAAGGAGGCACTCTGGACACAACAGCGTGAAGCACAGTATTAGTGACCACTGGAACTTTTTTTGACTTTCATCCTTTTTTGACTTTTTTCTTTATTACTTACTTTTCTTCATTAGTATTATGTCTTAATCGTTCTTTTGACGAGAGAATGTTATTTGTGTACGCATAGATTTTGCTTGTCACGTTTAGTTCGTCAGACCTTGAGTATTATTCATTCCGTGCATGGCTTGTAAACATTCGCCTGAAGATGGCTGCCTGTAGCGGCTGAAAGGCCTCGCCAATAAAGAGAAATCGACGACATCGATCGTTTTGGGCTTCCCTCTCTCGAAAAGTTACAATGCCTGGCCCTCTCTTCTGTGAAATGACGTTCTAATATTTGGTCGAAATAAGGCTGAGCATGATGCAGCCTTGGAAACAGTTTTGAAATGTGTAAAGGAAAAAAGCCTGACTCCAAACATTAAGAAATGCGAATTCGATAAACAGTCAACAGTATTTCTTTGGTCATTTGATTGAAAATGGAAAGTAAGACCTGACCCTGATCGATTGCAACCTATGATTGATTTTCCTCTCCCAAAATCATCATCGAAATCACAAAGATTTTTAGGTTTAACAACTTATTATAGCAAATACGTGAGAAATTACAGTGGTCTGGCTAAAACATTATATGACAAGTTGCAGGATTTCAAAGATTGGACTGCAGTTGAAAAACAGACTTTTGAAACTATCAAGAGTGAGATTGCTAACTCATTATTGGTAATACCAGAATTAAGTGAAGTACTGTACTTTATAGCTAGTTTCGATGCCATTGCTGCTATTCTCGAAACTAAGGATCGTCGACCGGTATATTTTTGTTCACGAATGCTGAATATTTTTGAGCAGAATATAGATATAAGTGAACTTGAAGCACTTGCCGTATTTTGGGGCATTATTAGATGCAAGTCATTCTTACTTGGCAGACATTTCAAAGTGATAAGTGATCATCGTCCTTTGCAATTCTTATTCAATAATGCAAATTGCAGTAGCAAACTGGCAAGGTGGCGGATACAACTTCAAGAATTTGATTTTGAGGTAATACATCGCGATGGGAAAGACAATGTTGCAGCTGACTGCCTTAGTCGTCTTAACTTGCTGGATGATCTCAATGACACTATCTTACGAACTGATCAGGTATATGCATCGCAGCTATTTGATACTGAAGCTCAGGCTATGATTGTTGCTATGCAAAGAAGATACTCAAGAAAACCAGAAAATGTGTCTATTCGGTTATGGAACATGAGGAGCTCTCTTATTTACAAAGACAAGATATTGAAGAACAAGAATGATAGAATCTCTGTGCCATACCCATTGCGGTTAAAAGTATTGACTCTTGCACACGTTTGTTACTGGGGAAGAACTCACACCATCGAACGAATATGGAATTGCTACTTTTGGCTTAATATGTATAATGAGGTGTGTAACTTTGTTCATTTGTGAAGCCAAAATTTGCGTCACCGGAATCCGCTCCTATGATAACAAAAAGTCCAATGGAAACGATTGCCTGTGACTTTGTGGGCCCACTACCTTCGAGCAATGGATGTCGATACATGTTAGTTATAATCGACATATTTTCTCGATATCCGATGGTTTTTCCTCTGCGAGAGATGTCGACCAGGAATATCATAAGGTCATTTGATTACTTTTTTCCCTATTTGGGTTTCCCGACTCTGTCCTGTCTGACCAAGGCTCGCAATTCGAGTCGCATGAATTTCGGGAATATTTGAAACGCTTTGGTATAATGAAATTAAGGACAAATGCTTATCATCCAGCTGGAAATGGGATTTGTGGGCGATTCAATAAAACTATCAAGAAAGCAATAATATCAAACTTATATATTAACTCGTTGATAAAGGGTCGGGACCCGAAACGTCCGAGTAGAAAACACACGTTGTTTTTATTCAATTTATTCAATTAAACTTATCGGCAAAAACTAAAGGGAGTGATAACCGGATTTTATTGTACATAATATCAAACTTAAATGAACAATCAACGAATATGAATCATTGGGTTATCTCCTTGAACAGATGTCTGCTTGATTACAGAACTACCGTACACTCTAGCACAAAGCAAAGGCCAATATTGTAAGAATTGTATTTTTGATACGTAATTAAAATAATTTCAAAAATTATGGACCATATGGATTGAAGCTTCATAGATAATTGAAATACTGTGGTGGCGGTGATATTAGATTTCTGTCATTACATTTGGTCCATGTATGTTTATTTAGAGAGGAACTCACCATCCTTATGAAAAGATTCTCTTCTTTGTTTCTTTGAAAAGTCGGTCACCTCAGTTTGATGGGAGTTGTAGCATGGGAATTATATAAAATGCGCAATCATGGCTAGTACATATTTAGTCTCAATTATACATTAATAGATCACGCATACTTAATTACATACATGTATAAAGACAAATATAGGAAGCATCATTTATTTGCTGGCGGTCGACACACTCTCAATTGTACATGTAGAGTCTCTCGCTTTAACGATCTATTTCTTCACTTATTCAATTAATCAATCAATAAGATTTGATGATGTAAAGCCAAAAGATGATTATAAGCAGAAAGTGGGACAGAAGTATCTGTCGTAACTTATAAGCTAAGATAATATTCACTTCTTTGATGTGTTTTATATCATTATCCATCATGTGGTATTCCTGCAATGACCTCAATAGCAGGAAATTTTTAACATCTTCTATTACAAGATCGCATCCCGATTCCCGACAAATGCTGTTAATATCAATTCCGGTCTCACCAATACAAATAAATATCATTGTTCAACGTGGTCATACTCAATCAATAAAATAGCACTAAGCTTCCGAACAGAAACCACGTAATAAAAAACCAACAGTTTTTGCAAGGCCTTTCACCTGCGTCTTACAGGCATCTTCAGGCAATTGTCGCAGGCAAAGACGCAGGTGAAAGGCCTTGCAAAAACTGTTGGTTTTTTATTACGTGGTTTCTGTTCGGAAGCTTAGTGCTATTTTATTGATTAAATAAATATCAATTTTGTGATCTTGTTGTTCGCAGTGCTTGAATGTTTTATCATGAATGTTTCAGCCGCCATCTGAATGTCAATCCCCCTGTGTCGGCACGCTCTGTTCTTATCTTACTTGTTAACTTCTTCATTTTTATCTTTCAATGACACGTGTAATTGCCTGCTCAATTTGATTCATTTCATGATTATGAATATCTGAAGGAAGGTGGAAAGCTCGACTGGCTTTCTCTCATTACTAATGTGACTTTTACTATATTCGAAAAATGAATACTTTCTCGTAATTATTTCCTTCCTTCTAAGAGAATTTCAAATAAAATATTTATTTTTGTATCATTTAAAAATTCTTGGATGAAAAGCGACATTTTGTTATCACACACGAGAACAACTAAGTGTCGGAATTTACACTAAATTAATTTAACTTAATTTACACGGAATTTAACGCGGCCGTCTAAAATTTCAACAACCAATAGTTAATTTATTTAACTGATTTACTTGTCAAGTAGCGATAAATGGTATCAACTTCCGCCATATAACAGGCCTGCAGAAGAGAGAAGAAAAGTTCCGCAATCAGTTGCCACAATCAGCGGTTTTTATATTTCTCTTTGCGCTTTGCAAGGATTATTAGCAAAAACAAGAATTTAAATTATGCAATGGATGAAAATTAATAAAGTAATATACTGAAGTGACCTGTATAGATAGGCAACGGAACCGGGATGCAGACCGTATAGCAGCCGCACAAAAATGTCAGAGTCGGGAATTGTTCTCTCTCTCTCTCTCTTCCCTGAATCCTGAAGACGAATTGTGCTTGACCTCTATCCTCAGGTCGACACAATTGAGTATCGATAGTAATACATACCAAAGGATGATGGTAAAAAGATTGCATCTAATCAAAACAATACTCAACTCTACTAATTTGATAAGTTATTGCATAGTTTGCATAAATAATTTGCTATGCTAACCTTCGAAAGTGTGTCACAACACATTGCAAATGATAGCAGATTCATAAAAAAAGTCAATGTGTAATTTTCTGATAAATCACATATCGAACTAGTAAAAAAGACGGATAGCTTAATTAATTTAGACAAAATAAAATTTTAAAAAATAAGAATTTATCACGTATTTTTTCTATGTGCCATATAACGAGACATGTAGAGCGAATATACAATTATATCATAGTCATTCTTATTAAGGGTACTTAATCAGCTCTTTGAAAAAATATGGCATTCGATCAATGATTTCAAGAGCAAGATGTAAAAGATAGATGACAAGTATTAATTTAATAATTGTAGTATCACAGAACTGAATCCTAGTCCTCATCTTATTAGTGATAAGATATTCATGCGGAAAGATATCTTTCATTAAACTGCGGGAGCAGGACATTAAATATGGAAACCCGTAAAATCTGAACCATCCAGAAAAGTGCATGAAAATATGAAATTCTTTCAAAATTATGTCTGAAAACAACTAAATGAAATTAAATAATTTTGGATCCTAAAGTTCTGGGAGACTTCAAGTCATGTGCTGGTGACTTCTCAACTCTCCCCAACTCCCAATCAAAATATTACGTGCACATATAAAAAAGTTCAAGCCTTTCACAATTGATTCGGCATTTATCTTCAGTTTTGATAATCTTTTTACAGAGGTCAATATTTTGATGTAGAACATTTTGTTTTCAAACGTGGAGTTATTCATATCGTTATGTGATTGATATAGATGTGAATCAATCGTAATCACTGTAAGTTCATATATTATTATGCTTATAACAAGCAGGTACACAAAACTGATTTTTCTTTAACACATAATTTCCATGCTTGCAAATATCATTTCCTCTTCGTTTTTTCCTTCTTTATTTTTATGAAGAAAATGTGATTTTTTTCAGAACTTGGATTGGCAGTATAATGTGACCTCGTACATATTAGAACAGAGAAATTGAAACACTTCTCAATTTGTTATCTACAAGCATCAAACATGTCAAGCAACTAATTTGATCTAACAAAATTAACTATGGCAAAAACGAGCCGAACTGAATATAGCACAAAGATAAAATTTTGATTTGAAATTTAAAGCCTGCAGTCAATAACTGAGTCGAAAGTCAAAGCCTTAGACTCTAATCACCTTATCTTTTGCATCTAGCTCTTTAAATGATTGATTGATTTTTATGAAGTGAAATTAGCTCTTGAGAATATATCGAAATACAAACACACTTTTGAATAATTCTTTTACTATTTGCAATACTCAGTAAAAGTAAATTCTCAGAAAAATGCATTGATTTAGTATATTGGATTTGCTGATACACATCCCGCATGGACAATTCTATCACCGGTTCTTACAAAAAAAATTTTGTTTCTTTTATATGAAGAAAGACATGTCTGATCTTTAATCATGCTATTGGAAAAAGATTGTTGAAATTAGTCGATCTGAGATAAATACATGTACGAATTGCGAACAGCTTATGTTAAAATGCTGTTAATGTTGTAACAGAGAAATGTGATTATAACACACTATCTATTGCAAAATGTTGTGACTGAACTGGAATAATGATAACAATAATAACTACCTAAAGTTTGGAGATCGAATAATTAAATATCGAGTTGCATCCTCAGTTGAAAATAATTGAAACAGATCTGAAAAGCTGCCATTTCATCCAATATCAAAAATCATCACCCGGCCTAGTTCATATCTCTCAACATCGACACAACTCCCTATTTAAAGTTGCAGGCATGCTTGGGTAAATTTGAGATTTGCAATTAGCAAGTTAGTGAGATTTCGAAGGGGATTCATTAAATATCACTTTAAACACAATTGGCTAATCCCCTAACCCTTTCCGTGCCGAATTTTATTTTGCTAATCTGCTAATCTGTGCGTATATATTTTTCTACTCTTCCATTAATTTAAAAGCAGAAAACGAGCGTTTAAATATAGCAACGATAAATTTGCTATTACAAAACGGAACGAAATACAAAATGTCGTCATAATCAATAGGTATTCAGCGGAATTTCACACATGTATGGTACTTAGTGAAGCATTGGCCAGGATGAAGGTCTATGTTACTGATCTTTTCGTCGGCGTATCGATTCAATTCGTCAACAGTCTATTGAATGATTTCATCCGTGAAAAACAGATACAAATAATCAATAGCTCTATCACAATTCTCAACATGCCTAGGTCCGCTCGAGTCCTTTGAGATATAACGTAAAAGCCTTGGACCTCTGTCCTGAAGTTTTACGTCTGTCCAATCGTCCGTTGAAGTAAGATCACGAGAAGAAGCGGCAGATGCAGCTCTAACCGATGGCAAATGCATTGTGTGAGTCTTCGCCAGATGAAGCTTCATCATTATTACATGTAGAGTTGTCGATGTCAGAGTCGTCGATTTCAGATTCAACTGAATCTGATTCAGTCTGAGCTGCTAATATCAACTCCATTGCCACCTGCGAGGTTAGACGACGAGGCATGTCTATGAATAATAACAATCACCTGATGATGTCCCTTTAGGCTGCACTCGAAGCTCACAATCGATTCTTATTTGCCCATCATTGTTTGGCAATGACCCTGAAGACGTTCAACGAAAATAACATCATACAGCATGTATCGATGTGCGTCATGCACGTGCAGCACTCACAGTCATCTCATTTGATCGATGCAAAAGCAAGCAGTGTCTCAGCGATCGGTTGTATAAGAAAAAAGAACAAATTGATATTAAGAAAAACATTGAAAATTGCAGGGCGGATATATCCGCTTACGGCGTCATCTATCGAATTTCGCTGGGCGGATATATCACGGCATGGCATGGAAACAGCTAAGTTAATGCGCCTGCAATAATTAATTATAACTTGTTTTTGAATACACAATGTAAATGGAATAATTAAATAGGCCTATTTGATTTTCAATATTGAAAACAATGTTTAATTATTCCATTTACATTGTGTTTGCAAACAGCAGTTTTTATATTAATTATTGCAGGTGCAATAACCTTGGCAATTTGCCAGCATCAGAGTGTTTAAAGTGATAATGCTTGCTATTTGGTATTCTTAAAATTGGGAGAATCTTCAAGACATTGAGCACCTTGAGGCTTGGAAGTGCAATTTCTATAAAAAATGGTGACATCTTTTTTTCGCAACACCTGAGGCAGTGACTTTATACGGCGATACAGAGCGACATTTCATTCTTATGTGTTAGGCCTATGTGAGAGAATGGATCAGATGATAAAATAGAACACGGAAACGGACGCATATAGAGACGTGACCAAAGACCTTGATAGAATAAGAAGAACAGCAATGCAAAAAAGTAGTTATTGATAGCAAACCATTTTCACATATGACTATGATAATTGACGGAGCGCTTACTTTAGTTGAGTAATAAGCATATTAAAGATGAAAACATTCAATCAACAGGCATTCTATCGAGCAATTAATCTATAAAAGGAAAACTCAAAGTGGTTCAATTAGTGCTCCCCAATTCGTATACTGCAGAGAATTTCAAAACCTAGAAATTGCTTTGGCACATTGTCTAATTAAGACCAAACATTATAGAAATTTCAGTGACAAAATATGACGTCAGACATTAAAGACCTTTCGTGCAATGTTTGACTTTCTGACGGGAGAAATGAAGATGTGATAAACTCATACATACAGTTGGTACACAGATAATTTAGAGAAAGATAATTTCAAAGTCGCATGCGTGAATCATCCGTTATCCACTCTAAATGTGTGAGTTTGTACTAAGATTGCATGCACATAGGGGTCAGACAACGTCTTGGTTACATGCTGCCCATGTACCTACCGTAATGAATGAATTACACAAGGTAGGCGTTACAGACAAACGGGAAAGTTGCTTGCAGCGGTTACAAAGCTGAGTGACAAAAAGAAACATATTGGAATGGAATAATTGGTACTAGACTATCTTAAGTTATTACCACATGTATTTTGGAAGCATTGTCAATCTATAGAATAAAGAAAATTATACAGTGTATTTAGTCCATTCAATTTTTGGTTTAGACTTTGATATTCTAACATATATTTTGAAATATGAGTGTGAAGCAACCGAATTGAATATTAAAGACGACTTCCATAGAATTATTTTCTTTTACGATTATGCCTGCGTATATGTGTATTAATTTTTCGTGTTAGAGTGCGAAGGTACACTGATTAAGGTTACTTAATTTTCAAAAAGAACAGCATTATAAGACATGCGCAGAATATTGCGCACGGTGCATCACGAATGTAACTTTTTCAATAAACAGTATAGCATTACTGTAGTACAACCCTGATAAAGCGTAATAACACTAAATCATAATCCCTAACATTGAATAAACAACTGAGAAAATGAAAAATTAAACACACATTTTCTTCAACCAATTAAGAAAGAATATTAAATTATCATTTTGTGCAGCGTTTCGCATTCTACTTCTGCTGGTGCAATCATAAAAAATAAAGGGAACTTTAAAATCACATTGAACGAATTGTACTAGAGTCTGATGCATGGGAGTTGCTTTCTATTGTTCCCACAGGTCGACGAATTTCTATGTTCTTTGCTGAGGTGCATAGTTGACCATTGAATCACTTTCATAGAAGGATTGGCAGTGTATGCAATTAGCAGTTGATAGACATGTGATGTAGGGACAGTCACGTGAACTCACACTCTAGATCTTATTGTGCGAGCCGATTCTCCAACATATGACGATCTGCAACCTGTACATTCAATGAGACATATACAAAACTTTAGCAATCACATTTCAGATTTGCAAGACTGTGTACAGTATTTCCAGTTAGCTATCATGTATACACTAATGCCATCTATTATATCCTGGTCAATACATTGAAAATTAATTTTCGGTGAACTTCAAGAAATGTGAAAAAATGATGCTTTGAAGGATAATGACATGAATATAACGCAAATTCCAAACGGTGATGCAAGAGCGATTATCCAAAGAAAGTTATCAGACATGCTGTGAAGCAAGTGAGTATATCCAGTGAGAAAGAGGTGAAAGAGAAAAGTTGTGGTCATCATTACCAAATAGCAATGAAGAGAGATCAAGAGAAATAAGAAGAGTATGGCACAAATGTAGTTTGTCACCTCATTGAATGTCTGTTTCCCTAATAAACCTTTATCCATGTCACAACAGGAGTGTATACATGATAGCTAACTGTGTATACTGTACACAGTCTTACAAATCTGAAGTGTGATTGCTAAAGTTTCGTATATGTTTCATTGAATGTACAGGTTGCAGATCGTCATATGTTGGAGAATCGGCTCGCACAATAAGATCTAGAGTGTGAGTTCACGTGACTGTCCCTACATCACATGTCTATCAACTGCTAATTGCATACACTGCCAATCCTTCTATGAAAGTGATTCAATGGTCAACTATGCACCTCAGCAAAGAACATAGAAATTCGTCGACCTGTGGGAACAAGAGAAAGCAACTCCCATGCATCAGACTCTAGTACAATTCGTTCAATGTGATTTTAAAGTTCCCTTTATTTTTTATGATTGCACCAGCAGAAGCAGGAAACTAAGCGATGTACAGAATAACAATTTAATATTTTTTCTTAATTGGTTGAAGAAAATTTGCGTTTGATTTTTCAGTATCTTTCCAACCAGTTATGAAACAGTGGAGTCAACCTGATAGAATACCTATAATTAAAGGTTTTGGAAGTGAAATTAAAGAACGATTTTCTAAATGATAGCTAAAAGTCCAAAAATAATTGGACTATAATTCAATCAGATAGTTGTGTATAAATTGTTAGAACACCGAGGACTTGATATTCATGGCTTAAAACACCGATTCGAGGATTTCACCAAACGTGGATTTCTCAGAAGACGCAGCAGATTTCTCAGAACCCAATTAACCCGAACTGAAATTTAAAAACATAATCAAAATTGTTTACCTAAAAACTTCGCGTATAGCATTGGATGATATTTGCGCAGCTGCTTGAACTAACTGCTAGACTCCTAGATAACTTACGATAATATGCTTGGGACAGTAAGAAGGCTATGAAACAAGCGGAATCAAAAGATATACCAGGTATCTAAAATAAGAAAAATTCTGTTGTAATTTCCATGTAACTAACTGCTGCATCATTTAAGTGATTACAGCGTATCTTCAAGACTTATAGCATAAATGTATGCGTAGGTCTTCGCTTAGAAAGGTCTACAATTTTTTAATTAATATCCTGAATAATCAAATCTAATTAAAATATTCAAATTTACAATAATTTTTGTGCTATGATAACACACATCGGATAGCACTCGAACGTATTGTTGAACTGGCTACTTTACACATACGACAATTGAACGAGGAATAGACGAGACTGTCTTCATAAATCTTATAATACGGTAGTTTTAATTCCTACCTCGTAAAATCTAAATGATTGCAGAATTCAATAAAGCAGTGCGTGAATGAATTGCTGGAACAATGAGGACTTGATGATTTGACTGATGGACTATACAAACGATAAACTAGTTTCAATTGAACTTACTCCATTGATGTGATGGTTGAGACAAACCGGATAAGATGATTAATTCAACAAAAGACGGATTTTCATAAAAATGCGAGACACTGAGACACGACCAAAGGATGTGATTAACAATGACTGTTGCACATGCCAAATGCATCTGAAATTATACTGAACATGCGAATGTTGCAATATCATTGGACAAAGTCAGATTACGGAGTCAAAACTGTCGCTGCGCGTTTGCTTCTTTTGGATAGCTTCTATGGCACTCATATTTTCCCACTTCCACTGCAATTGGATCCAATTGTGTTCGATTGAATGTTGAGGTGTGCTATGGCATTCCCATTGCGTGTCATTGAATACCATAGAGTGCCACTGAATTTGGTTAATCGGGAAGTGCAGTGGGAAGTCAAACCACCTTATAGAGCATTGGGTTATCTTCAAAATAATTTATCACACTTGCCATTTTATGATACAATATCCAGGTGGTTATACAAAGATATCCCCAATATAGTTTATTAGAGATTTCACCCATGAAAGATAATTGGCGATATTTGATTTTTCACTATGATATGTAATTTTTCAAGGCCTTCCTATTGATAGATGACACTTTCGGTTTGGAGAGTTCTCCAAGTTCTCCACTTCGATTTGGAAAAATTGCCAAATCTCCCATTTTTTGACATGGGAGAATTCCTGAATATTTATTGAAAACAGCATTGGTGAAATGGTGATGCCTGCAAGGTGTCTGAATGATTGCAAGTAATGAAGCATGTTTAAAATGTGTAGATGTGCGAAAACGTGATAGGGGCAAATTTCCCACTTTGTGTTTTGGGAGTCTCTCCCAATGGAGTGAAGGTATATTTCTTATTGTCTGGTATGGTGAACAGCTTTCCAATGGCTTTCAAATGATGTACTGTACTTAACATTTGGAGTGATATTTGAGGAGATATCGCCGAATGTCATATTTGAAGTATAAATGACAATTCGGTTACTTATATTTTTTTATATATTTACTTATATCGGTTCTAGGATAAGCTGAGTCCCTACTGCTAATTTGTCATCTGAGGTCCTAAATGTGGCTTGCAAATTGTTGCTTTTGAAGGGTGGAAATTTGCCTTTTATTAAAGTGCAAATCTTACTCAGCTAGAAACTTGAATGTATTTGAGTTTGAATAAAACATTTTCACTCCCACGACTAGACTGCCTAGATCAGGACGAAACCGGACGAGAGTGTTAGTACTTTTTACTTTTCCTTGAGGGCTTTTTGGTTTGAATATATACTAAAATAAAACCATCAATTGACACCATAGTTATGCATTCATTCTAATGTCTTCATTAGGTGCTAACAGAATTTACAGAATTTTTTCTCATGTACATGTACTTGTTCAAAGTTACGGTTTTATCATAAAAGATTTTGATGATGAAAATGCTCCTGTTGCGGAGGCTCATGTATATTTGCGTTCTTTGGAAAATAATATTTTTGATCTTGGATGTCTTATCCAACCTATGTCAGAAAGTAGAGACAGATATCTTAAAATGCTGCTTACGTGAAATCGTGTATACGATGCATCGGCGATATGAGATCCGATGGAACATTTCAGGATATCAACAGGTCAACAAATGCAAGCAAAGATGGGTACATGACTCTAAGACTTCAGCAAAGAATATATGGAATGTTGTAAATGATGTAAAAGGAACATTCATGGGCAATAGCCTTTCACAAATTTTGATCAACTATCCTAATATTGAATGTGCAACAGATGCAATTAATGAACATTTTGCTAATTTTTTCATTCAGGATGATCAGTCTTTGAATGCTGATTTTTGTGATGATGAGTGAAATCCTTTAGCAGATCCACATGATGTATTTTGTTTTCTCGAACGATTATCATGTAAAAAAGCGATTGGATCTGATGAGATTCCGAATACGTTTTATAAACTTGCATCTCCATATATTTCAGAGCCTTTGTGTCATTTAGGGAACTGTCCAATTTTGGAGCGTAAAGTACTCTTGCTCTTAAAGAATTATTTTACTTCACCAATTCCTAAATGTAGTTCAACTTCTATTGAACAACTACGTCCTATAACTTTGTTTAGTACACCTGCGAAAATTCTCGAACATCAGATTTTAAAGGAAACTCGACAGCTGGTAACTCATGATTTTCCATCTTTTCAATTTGCATACAAACAGAAATCGAGCACAACGAGCTGTCTTAAAAGGATGTATGACATCCCTACTGCCTGTCTTGATAGTCCGGATATTGGAGGTTGCATGCTAATCAATTAAGATTTTTCTAGGTCATTTTACTTCATAATTCACAGTATTCTTGTGAAGACATTGTTGCGTGGCGATTATCCATATGGCCTTATCAAGTGGCTTTGCTCTTATCTCGATATCCGTTGTCTACGTGTTCGCATCGGCAGCATTTTGAGTAATGTTTTGCCTGTCATTAGTGACGCCCCTCAGGGATTTCTATTGGGTCCACTACTTTTCGTAATTTACTGCCGTGATATTGCACCAGGGGCCTATTTCAATTTAAGGTCCCTAACCTTACTACCTTAAGGTTAGGTACCTAATGTCATGCTCCCTTAAGGTGGATAAGCGTATTTCAATTTTAAGGGAGCACTTTCTTAAGGTACCTTAAGGGACCTAACAAGCTCCCTTAAGGTACCTAACATAGTAATCTACATGCGTATCTGTCAATAGGTTAGCAGTTTGTCAAGGTAATGTGGGACATCATTAAAATTTCAATGCAATAAATAAGAATGGAATGAGAATGTGCTACTTACAACCCAGCTGATAAAATTTCACCACAAATCAAAAAGAAATCTATCACTAACACATTTTAATTGCTCATCACGGCACTGACCAACTCACTAAAAGTTCGTATTGTCAGGCTCTACAATAGATAACGACGTATGAGTTGCGGACAATGTTTCCGATTTCCGAGGCATTTTCCAACTCAAAATTATCTTGTGGTTGTTGGAAAAAAAGTGGCGGTTCATGTGCATCATTTGGGATCTCAAGCTTAAAGTGACGTGCCATGTTATGCATCACACATGCAGCCTTGCAAATTGATCCAAACTTATCAATTTTTGATCGAAAGGGACGTTGTAAAATTCGGCACCGATTTTTCAAGATACCAATTGTCTGTTCGACAATAACCCGCGAAGCACACAATTTGCGTTGATATCGTCCTTGATGTTGATCTAAAGTCAAAGTAGATGGATAAGGTGTGAGACACCAGGTACGACAAGCATATCCGGAATCACCAATAAGACTGAAATCTTTTAGATGCTGCATGAGCTTAGGAACTTCGGACTGCGACATTACCTTAGCATCATGACTTGACCCAGGCCATGAACAGTCAAAATAACGGATTATGTAGTCCAAGTCACACACAATCATCACATTAACACTTGGCCAACCTTTTCGATTGATGTATGAAGGCTCATGGGTTGAAGGATGAAGCATCGGACAGTGAGTACCATCTACGGCCGCGATAATTCGACGCAACTTAAATTTTTTGTAAAAACGAGATTCCATGGCTTTTGCGCTGGCTGCAGAATACCAAGGGATACAGCGTCGCACTATCTCACTTCGACATAAAGCTTCAATTCCGTCATAAACACTACGCCATGCAGTGGTTGCAGATATCTTGCTATTTTGATTGAGATTCCAAAAGCAATTACCGGTTCCCAAGTAGTGTAAAGTGTAAAGGACTTTAAGATAAGGAGGCACACTGTTCGAATAACAACTCTTTGAAGGCAGATATGGGATGAGTTCTTCAATAACTATGATTGCAGCTTCTTTGGTAAATCGGAAATTTTGGAAGAAAAAAGTTTTGTCATAATCAAATGGATTATTGGGATCATGGAGAATACTTCGCCGCAGAGCTCGAGATTGGTTAAGTTCTTCAATAATTTCCATTAGACGTATATCATTCATCGTGGTTTTTATTCAACTCTCACGCAACACGCTCTCAGATATCTTTGAAGTCAAGTGACTATGGTGCATGTATTTACGGCGACACTCATTGTTTGAAGACTGCTGATTCGTCAGGTGACATAGATAGCGCATCGATTTAGCCTTGATTCAGCAGCCGAGGAATAGATTACTCATCAAACTTATCGAAGTTCTTAATAACGTCACTGCAGAACGCACCAGTTGGTTAATATAACACAGTATCGACGTTATCCTCACAGTTAGTTTACTTCATCGCAATTTGGCAGACCATCTCACTGTATTGTTCCGTCATCGTAAAATATGCCTTCTTCAGCATTTTCGAATGAAACAGTGTTGATTTTTCTTCAAATGTTGAAAGAGAAAGCTGACGCTTTGTTCAGCCGAGTGAATAACAAATTGACTGTGAACAACAAGTCAACTATGTGGAAGCAGCTGTGTGATGACCTCAAAGTTACCACAGGTCAAGAAGACATTCAAGTTGACAAATTGATAAAAATGGGATAACTTGAAATCTAAACTACGAAACTACACGATGAAAATACGCAGTAGTCGTTCTGCAACAGGGGGTGGTAGATCCATTCCGTTAGATCCCATCATGGAATTATGTTGGGATATCATGGGCAGAGATAACCCAGCATTGGCTATGATACCGGGTGCTTCACATTCAGCAGTGAATACTTCAAATGAAGACCCTAATCGTGTCGAGATTGAGACTGGGGTTAGTGACATCGCCCTACAGCCTCAAGAGACCCTCGATCAATCAATTTCTTCACAGATTGAGACACAAACGGTTGATGTAATAACAACCGATATATGCACTGCAGCAACTGTTGCAAAACTCGCTTGCAAAAAATTAGAAGAAGAGATAATACAAAATCGTCTGGAACACAAGCTGAAGATGGAAGTGCTAACTGCCAAGAGGGAATATTATGTTGAAAAAACAGCAAAACTGATGAATACTCCCTGAATAAAGTGCTTGACGATTTCATTACGTGTACCGTTTCATTTTGCTCAAGTAAGCGTCATATTTTATTTTTCGTTACTATCAATGAAATCATAAAAGCAGTAAGATTTGATAGTTGTTTTTGATTGTCGACTTGATGGAAATATTATACCGATATGTTCACTGTGACTATCTCGTAACTGTTCAGTTATCTTAACTATTCTAAATGTACATATTTACAGTAAATATATATATGTACATATTTACAGTATAGTCAAATAAACAAAATGCATGTAAAATAATGTCTAAGATGTATGTTTATTGTCAGAAAATATCGATATCATCTTCCTTACGGATGATAGTAATATGTTAGGTAACTGGTAAGGTAGGGGAAGAGCTACCTTACTATTCACCTTCAGTTTTGCCACCTAACCTAAGATTGAAACAGGCTAAGATACTACCTTAAGGCGCCTTAAGATTTTTCGTCTTTGTCTTCATGCTGACTCACAACTTTAGGTACCTTAAGGGACCTTACGATATTCCAAGGTACCTAACCTAAGCTTTGAAATGTACTAACGTCGTTTCCAAGAATCTTAAGGTTAGGTACCTTAAATTGAAATAGGCCCCAGCATTTCGTGAGACTACAATGACAATGTATGCCGATTATGTTTGTGAAATATGTTCTTTTTGAATAGAAGATATTGTGAACTCAACTGAAGTGATCACTGTTGAATTTTATAATATTCGATCATGGGCAGAAGCAAATTGTTTGCAATTAAATGAAACGAAGACGAAGGCGTTATGCATTTGTAAAAGGAACTTTAACGTACATTTTCCTTTTTCCTTCATGATTGTGAGGAAAGTGAAAATTCTAGGTGTCTTTTGGTCATGTGATTTGAAGTGGAATTCTCATTTTGATCATTTAGCCGCACTCTGTAACAGATGTCTTTACACTCTTGAAGTTCTAAGAGAAATTCTTACTCATGACGACCTATGGCCTGTATTTAACAGCACCATCAGAAGCATCATGTTATATTGTACGACTTTGTTCGGTGTGCTGAGTTTTGAAGCATGTACCATAAAAGAGAAATTTTACCTGTTGATGCGTGATTTTTTTGATGTTTTTCCAGAGACTGAAAAATTGCTTCAGACACTCAACACGCTTAGCTTGCCTAGTTGAAGCTGTGAAAGATCCTTGTCTACTACACAAAGTGGCCCTGAAAAATGGCACTCAGATGCTACCGATTTTTTAGCACCGGCAGCAAGAAGAATGAAATTGAAGAAAAACTGAATGTTGACCTTGAATACTTTGTTTTACCTCTTTTAGAAGATGCATGTGTATAGACACTGTATGCACTCGCTTGTATTTTAAAGCGATACATTAAAAGGTGAACAATTGCATGATAGTTGAACTTGCCATTTGCATATTGATTCTAGGTTTAGTAGATTTATGCGTTTACCTGGGAATGACAGACAATAATCACGCCATGCATATTGTGCATGATTCAGCAAAAGCCTATGAGAGTATGTATTGACAGCAAAGTGCCCAGCAAAGAGTATGTATTGACAACTTATATCGCCACTAGGCCTATAACCTATTCATGTAGCCATAACACCACGGAGTAAGGAAGACAACTCGTTAAATGAATCATGAATCTATATTGTAAGCAAATGTTCAGTATTTTTTGGCTTCAATGAACACAAATGAATGCAGGTCAGGCATAACATCGGGAGATTACGAATAAGAAAAACAAAGGAATTATAGAAAACGAAAATGCAGACAGTAACTACTTGAGAAAGGTGAGTAAGTAGATGTTTATTCTTAGAATGAAAATCATGCCATACATTTACATGTAAGTCAGATGGGGCTGTCGAAAACAAATAGCAGAATAAGTCGCTGAAAATATCACAATCATACAAACTATACAGAACAATCACAATTCAATCACAATAGATATTGTTCATGATGGTACACGCCCAGGGAATGAAAGAAGTGCAAATAGTATTATAGAACTAAATATTGTATAGATTTGATTAGATGCATTCCAAATTACTATAACTGACGATAACATGAAAATAAAAAGTCTGAGAATTTCCCTTTCTGTTTCAGGTGTCAAGTTGAAGATTCACTTAGATAAACCCTTCAAAGCCGTGAATGATTCAGGCCTCGTAGAGAGGAAAAACGTATTAACTGTGGATGTGCATCATGTTGACTTATCGCCAGGACTGCAGACTTTCAGAGAAGTCGTCGAAAAGCTGAAACCTATAATTACCGGGGCAGTAATCAAGGGCATCATACAGCGGCGTGCAGAAGTTGATGGAAAGCAAGTGGTAGGTGAACAGTTTGAGACAGAACAGTTCTATGACGCCGATGGGAAATTATTTACTGAAAAGAAAGTGCAAAACGTCACTAATAAATGGTACTCCGAAGGTGATCAGATCTTAATTGCCGGCGGTGGGAGGAGGACAAGTTTTTCAATATCCACCTTCTAGACATAACCCAATGCAGCGTCACCTTCCATAGCCTGATTTCATCTTCATGCGGACAAATCCATCCACCTATCATTGTCTACTTTTTCTCACAAACATTGCAAATTTCTTGTTCATTGGAGTCGCGTGATCGAGCTTGTTATTAATTTTCCTTTCTCAAATACGTGCTGTTCTTCCGCTAATATTGTTATTTTCAATAGAAATTCAGAACTTACTTTTGGAACTCAAAAAATCCAAATATGTTATTTTCGTGTATATATCCTTTTAGTTGGCAGTAAAGTAAATTGTAAAAACAAGCCTAGATCCGATCCCTTAACTTTAACCTTGAAAAAAATAAAAGAAACAGTTAAACCCATCTCCTGGCTTGTTTTTACCAAACATAGGTTTTGCCATCCTCTAATGCAATCACACAATTCGACAGTAAACCTGAGATCCGACAAACTAGGTATCGGGGAAATTTTGAATCACAAGTGACACAAATCCCTTTCTATAGTCACTTTTACCGGACACCATGAACAGTTTATCTACTTTTCAAATGTGATGAGCAAAAGACTTTCCTTAATTTCAAAGAGTTGTAAACCCTTTTAGACGTTTTCTAGAATTGAATACCTCTATATCAGAATTCAATATCTCAGTTGCCAAATTCTACATAACACTTACGAATTCAGGTAAATTGAGGAACGGATATGACAGCAAAATTTCTTGGGTTGACGAAGACTGTAGAACCAATCGCCGACGAGCGGGTAATGTCATTTGTACGGTTTGCAAATATTTTTCTTCTTTGGAGGGTTTATCAGCCAAAATCAAACTATGAAAAGATTTCTGTGATGCTTCATTTTCAGATGGATATTGAGGAGGATTGTAACCAGGAAGCAGCTTCTCATCTCCTGAAACAATAATACTCGCATAATAACGCTGAAGAAGTTTGCGGAAAGAATTTGAATTGTTGCGAATTCGTAGTCTACTAGGCACCAGATCTGTTCTTGAGGCAAGTAAAAAAGTAACTCGACTCTAACACAAAACTAGTTTTGTTAGGAACTAGTTTTTAACTTGGCTCAATATCAATATGATCTTCATTCGTTTGGACAACTACAAATCTGTTCTCCTGATTTTGAATCTCCAGTAAGATTTTAACAATTCACATTAGGTTGCGAGATAGTGCTACATATTTGATTTTTTAGAAAATTGGCTTTCCTATGAAATTAGCGGAAGCGATTTAAATAGAGGTTATAAATAATACAAAACTGTAATGCTTTTAATTCTCTCACTGTAGCTATACTTTATATGTCTACTATAATTCTGCATGTCATTTTTCTTTTATGGGCTATTTTGAATTTAACCATTACGTCTAAACTACCATATATTGATTCAGTCTCGTCGTAAAAAGTTACAATAAGATCTGCAATTTTATAGCGGAGGCCTTCCTTTTCCTTTAAACTCAAATCTCCCAAAATCCAGTGACTCAGTGTTGGAGCCGCAGCGAGCTCGATCTGCCGGGCAAAAATTGACTATTATAAAACTAGGTCAAATCAGTCTACATGTACGTGTATTTATGAGGAAATGTAACCTTTGGACACAAGAATATATGCTTAGGAATAATTCACATCTAAATGGATGGGAATCATTTACTAACTTACATGATTTATTTAGGAATATGTCTACTTGTCCTCGTTACGTAAATTTCGAATTTCATGAACTACTCGGTATCTCCAAAGGGCAGCAAAACAAGATTTTGATAGGCATGTAGTCAGCAACATGTAGTGTGATTGAACTTTATATCGACCGTTCAAACACAGAACAGTGTATTACGAACTACGCTGTGTTACCTTATATGGGTTCAATTGAATGGTCAGGATGTGAAGTATCATATCCCACAATAGATTTGGTCAACTATTTTACAGTAATATCATGAGTCGATTATCTTCATGAATGCACACTTTAACCATTATATTCCGAAATACGTCGTTTTGCCTCTTATCGGCATAAATAATACTGATCATTTATTTCAACAGTATGTGGATAAATTGCTAACAGTACTACGTGAGTCGTACAAATTGAAAACATAAAATTTTGAAATTTCTAATTACGAATCGTGCAATAATTACGTAATTGCCCTGTTCAACTTTTCAACCCCTCCCGTCATAATCGGGCCCTAAAGGTTATTAACATTCATAAGCCCTAAAGGTTTGGCAACAAACGATTCAGTCATATGATATTAATTCAATCAATAATATGTTTTCCGGGTGAGCACCGACGAAAATAAGACTATGAACAAGGGTGCCGCGTTGAGAAACACTGATTTAAACCCATTTATTCATTGCAATCATACAAACAGATATTTTTATGCATGAATACTTGCCACTTTGTTAATCTTCTTAGCGACCGACTCAACTTCCTTTTTAGATTCTCTATCTTGATCCCATCTGATCGCCGCCGAAAATTGCGTAATTTCATGCTGATGCAATTTCTCCAGTACATCTAGAAGAAAATAAGAAGTTAGTCTTTTATCAGGAGTACTGCATAATTCTTTGATTACCTTCTTTGACATACACCATACTCTTATTATGTAAACCATACAGTTTCACTACAAAACCCATGCTATCTACATGTGCTTACATGCAATCTACTGCACAAAGTCCACTTACCCGTGCGATCATTCCGGGGAGAGGTATTTTAGCCAGTTGAGGATATTGATTTAATAACGAAAAAACCACCCTGTCGAATTGAGACGAGGACGGATAACTGAAAAGAAGGGCGTTTATTAGATAGGCATATTACAATGCAATCTGATGTCAGAAAAATACATGATAGCGTATCATTTGGTATATAGCTATGCAAATTTAATCATAGGATTTTTCTAACGATATGGAGTTCAAAATCATAGTCAAAAGCCCAGACACATTACCTACACACAAGTGGTTTAAGTTATAAGTACTCAGTTATCGAACCTGCTAATTGGTGTTGTATCTGTTATCAAATTATAGACTATCTGTTGCAGTTTATTTCACTAAGAAGTAGGAGTTTTCAAGAAATATCAACAAAGGCTACTGTGTCACATTAACTGACAATTACATGACTCATCTAAAGCTAGTTAGTGCTTTACCTCACCTACATCGATCGAAGCATCTCCATGCATGCTTGACTGAATAAAAGCTAGTACGTGTATGTGAATACACACAACTTTTAACGAACTATTCGCACTATAAGAAATTGTTAAAACTATAAATTACGAACAATTATTTATCAAAAACAAAACAGAGCCTATGTTGAACATGTTGTCTATACAGTGAATAGCTACCGACGATAAGGACAACTTAGAAGTTGACGTGAAAATGACTTTAATTTATGACAGCTGTGTCACTTTCTGTATCGCAGCTCTATGTTAGTGATACTAATTTATCATCTGTTGTAACTAACACTTGACTTCTTATCCATCTATTATATGTATTGTCAGAAACTAACTCACTCTTCATAACTCCTGATTTGATTGACTTGCATGTTAGAAGGATACCCTTCTAGTAACGCGTCATAGTCAAAGCATTTGTCTCATCACTTTCAATTTCCAGTTTCACTTTTTCATCCAATGCCGAGCAATCCAGGCTGAAGTCGATTGGAAAAGCACTCCTGAAAATAATATATCAATATATCAATGATATTTATTAGGTTTTTCACATTTTTAATGACTCACTTTTTAGTCTCCGCATCATCACTGATGCTTGTGACATCATCTGCTTCCAATATTATTGTCGTCAGAACTGCAGTTGTCGGGTGTATCGAGAACAGATTGATTTGAGGCATCAGTCCTCTTACTTCTGGTTACTGGAGTTATCAATACTTTGTCTTTATTTACAAGCTTCCTGTCAAGATCAATGTATTCTTCGAAGACATCAACGAACACTTGAATGATATTAGGCGACGGATACATGGTTTCAATTTTGGAAAATAACGAATTCGGATATCCTCGCACAACTTTCCGGCTCATGCCATAAGTGACCAGGATAGCTATCTGAAATTCAGACTGGAGGTGTTGGATGGTATTTCAACACGACATGGGAGCCATACAGATCTAAAGGATATGGATCTAAAATATCCATACATTTCAATATTTCATATTCTTCAGATTTTTTAGCTTCGTAGCAATGCAGATGTTCATTGAAAGAAACAGTTGCCATTTTTTCATACATGATATGCAGATATGACAATGCTAAAAATGCATATTGAAATCGACCGAATTTTACGCATTCGTTACAATGAACAACAAATACGCAATTGCTGTCATAGCGCCATGACGCGAATTGTAATGCTGATCCCAATACATGCGAGTCATAAACACGCAGGTCATATAAACATTGTTGTATATTAGCTGGTAATGCGAGCGATTCCACTGGCTTTGTCTTCTTTAAGTCCAAGTCATCGATGTCTAAAAAACCGTGTTCAAACAGATAAGCTTGATAAAATTGATAACGTTTAGCTGCTGAGAGACATTCCTGTGGTTCTTACTTCTCTGAAACATCTCTTTACAATACGCATGCTTCCCTTCGTAACGTGCTGTCCAACAGCCTATTAACGGCCCGAACTGAAGCATAAGCTCCGGATAATGCAGAACATAGTGCGTTTTCGGCCTTATATTCGTGTCAGGAAAAAGGCGTTGATACACAAGCCCGTGTATTTCAGCTCGGAGAAACTCAACCGATTGTTCTGTGAAACGGTTCATGAAAATTAAGCTGAGTACTGACCTTAGATCTAAGAAAAGACTACTCCAGTGTTCATCATTAACTGGGGTGTGGTCTGATACCAGTAGTGGTAGCAGACGGATGAGACACCATGATTCCATTGCAATCACTTTGATGTTTCAAGAAGACAACTTTGATTGCTTATTCCTTTTATCTGTAGCAAAGTACTGGAAGTCAGTAAGAGCTAGATTAACACACTCAATGTTGATGAATTTCTTATCCGATAACTTTTTCAATACTAACTGTGTGATAATGTGAGCAAAACCGCCTTCAAATAAATCATGCATGGGATCAGTTGGCAAGCCTCCTATAACATGAAAATATTTCAAAGTATTTAATATACTATTTCTTTTTATTCCGTAATGACTTTGAAGCTTGCTATCGTGTTCCACTAATTCAACTTGAGCGTTATACTGGTCACGTGTTCTGAAATCGTACAAATGTGGAAATGGATCACTCCTTATTTGAGGAAGAGTTATGTTACAGAATCGGCAAGGGCGACATGCAGTAAAACCACCCATAAATCCGCCCACATTGTGTGATGCTAAGTTATCGGCTACTTCATTTGTTAAAGCACCTCCAACAGTCACTGCACCACGTGGACCAATCACTTGAATTCCCTCTTCTTCTAATTTCTTTAAATCGCTTATCAAAGGTTTTAAAACCTCATTGATACCAACTTCTTTCACATGGGATGTCAATGAAATGATAGTCGGATGAATCATTGAAAGTTTGGAAGACTTGATATCATGAATGGTGAAATATACAAGCAAGACTTGTGTGGTTACTGACCGACTTCGAAGCATGTTTGCAAAGGTACAATCATCTAAATAGAGGTCCAGGGCTAACCGTATCGATCCATCATTTGTTTTGAAGAACTCGTTGGATTGGTAATTTGTCCCGTCAAAGAATGATTTGATGACTGATCCACTTGGATATTTAGGAACGGCTGATAAATTGAAAAATATCTATGCATCCGCCACAAAATACTTAATGACGGACAATATCGATATATAGTGATCATTACCATAATCTGTAGGTGGAACATATTTCATATGATTTTGGATGTATTGATCAAGTAGATATAGTGTGCGAAGCTCATGCAATGCTTTTATAAACCGATTTGGAGGAAATGGTATTAAAGTAGGTATTACAGATGACGCAAAGTATATAAGATTCGCATTTGCTATTGTTGCTTGTTCTTTTATGCTTCTTAGAAGATGGCACAAAACTGTATCGGAAGTCTTTTTAACCTCCCAACAATAGTAGCTGAACTGCCAATTTATGTACGTGATTATAAGGTTCTAAGTCAGCAACATGATTTTCATGTTGTGAAGTGGATGTTGAGTGCTGAACCTGTCAATTGACATCTGATTCTTGGATTTGTTCAAAGTCAGCATTACTGTCATCTTCATTTCCGAATCTACATTGACTAGCTTGATCAAGTTGACGACTTTTCAACGTGAGTATCGTAATAGTTTCTGTGTTTCCGTAAAATATGATGTTTCAAAGACCAGATTCGTGTGTATGTATGAATTAAAACAACCTGAAATCTGGCATCTTATCCGGAAGTATGGCTTCTCCTCGTGAGCAGTACTCATATGATTGAGTATATGTATCTTCGAATTGAAAATCCGGGAACAAAAACTACATTTCTCCATTTTGAAATTTGATTCCTGGAAAGGATATGCACTACATTTGCATCGAAGAAGATTTTACACGATTTGATAATTATGAGAATCTTACATATATGAATTATATAGGAAAAATTGAATTTAACATCCTGACGTCTAACTGTATCTGTCTTAAAAATGATGTCACAATGGTGCTTCTAATGCCCAGCACAGGGAATACCATATCAAAACAATTGATAATTAAGCCTACACGACAAAATGTCAAGCGCAGCCAAAATGTCAAGCTGAGGCCTTCCAACATCTGGCCATATTCTTGATAAAACACGTCAATTTTCTAAGAGTCTTTGTAGAGTCTTTCTAAAGATCTTTGTAGTAGAGACATGTCGTTTCCCCATGTCTGCGGTATGCATGACTATTTCAATAAAGGTAGTGATCCCGTGGCAGACGCAAGGACAAAATGAGCAACGATGAGTCATCATGCTGACTCAGCCCCCTCTCTGGAAGGAAGAAAGGAGGTGAGGGAGATGAACAAGGATGTGCTGGGAGGGATCGGACCGAGAGGAGGAAACCGTTTCCTCCCCTCCCTCTGGAAGGAAGGAAGGAGGAACTCTCCAACAAGGGTAGGAATCTCTGAAAAACGACAGAGTTAAAAAATGGTGGGTTTTCGGACGTTTTGGGGTGAGAAAGGTCCTATTTCGGCATGAAGGAGGGCTCGGATGGATAAACGGAGGGCAGATTCGGACTCTACGTGAAAATTTGGGATAGGGAGTTTCCAGCTCAATCGGAGAGAAAAGTTCTGACCCCCCTCTGGACGAGACTTCCAACTTTGGTTCTAGAGATGGTAGAAAGTCGTGCAATAGCGCGTTTGAAAGCTAAGAGTGAGACAAATTCAGTGAACGAAACGGCGTGTCTCTACGTTCGTTCGTTGAAGTGTGAGAGTGACTTTAAGATTTTTGACCATCACCGAAAAAACGACAGTTAGAATTTTTATGAAAATGGCTGTAGCGGGTGAACGAAGCGGATGGGAAGCCTGCGATCAGATTTGGAATCAGCGTGCAATTATGCATCTAGAGGGTGAGTTTCAAGTGAATCGGAGAGAAAAAGTCCAAAATTTTCATCACACTGGATCTCAACACGGGATTTTCTCGTGAAAATGTTAAATTGTGGCCTACTTTGAAGACGACTCTCTCAGGAATGGAAATGAATAAGAACTCGGGTTTCTTTTAGGGGCAAGACCATACTGTTTTCTCTAGGATCCAACCTTTTCAGATCTGTGGAAGGTTTCGTTTACAAATGAGAGCTTGTTTAAAGGACAGAAGTTTTTTCAACTCGGCTTCTGGTAATCGTAGAGAGTCGAGGGATGGCTTAAATGAAAGGTGAGAGCGAGAAAACGAAGTGAGATAGAAGTGTTTAAAGTTTTGGATGATTGAGATTACGTCATCAGCTCATCGCCACAAACTATATAAGCTGGGAACCGAATGAGACATTTCATTAAGACGAGAGATTGTCAAAGGTAGGCCGTCTCTCCGAAGCTCCGATGATGGCATCAGAAATTCCAAAATCAAAATGTCATTGCTGATATCAGCTAAGGCGTCAGACTTAAAGGTTCGCCAGGAGATGGCCTTCGTCTCCAGGCTATAAAAGACTCCAAAAGTTTAAAGGCTTGTAACTTTGCTTCTACAAGTCCTTTTGACTTGATTCAAAAAAGGTTCGATAGCTATTGATCAGACCTATATTTACAGACTACTTATAAAATTTCATAAGTAGTGCTAAAAAGTTGAAAAATTTTAATTCACTATTTTTGGAGGTTTTCTGGAGTTTTTGACCCTGCTGAAGTCAACTAAAAGATTTGTAATGATGCCAGTCTTTACATGATACAAGCGGCTGTTTACTGAAAGCGAGCATGGTACGGAGAGTTTTGCTGTAATATTCCAATGACAGGGTGTTCCTTCGGGACGGCGGATGACGCCGTAGTGATAAGTGTGACAAGGGAGTGTGTCATATCTTAGACCGAAACCTCTGGGGCAACTCATGTTGGGCATTTGACACAGTTCTCAACGTAGCAATTTGAACACCAATCGGTTGAGTCTCAGCTATCTTGTCATGGGTGGCTACTAAACATCTCCATTGCAAAACGCTTGTGAATCACGGCTTGCTATCACTCTCTACGGCTTGCTATCAAGCTGGTGAAGGCAACGACTTACCAACTCCTTGTAAATAACTCCACCGGTTTTCATGTCTGACTATCAAGTCATTGACGGTGCAAGTCACGGGGATTTTCGGTGTAATACTTTCTATCGACGGCCGTCCCTTTAGGACGGCGATGGAATCCGCACCGTAGAGTACCGCATGGGATATTCGGCAATTGTAATCCTTGTTAAACCTCTCTGCGTCATGTTTGCAAGTGGTTGCCTTATCGTCTCGACGTAGTTCTCTGACCGTCAGGGTGACATTTAGCCATCTGTCGAATGTTACTTTAAAACATCTCCATTGCACTTGTCTCCCGATAGTTGGCCATACATGCGAGAATGAACCATGAGTTCTGCTTGCCCTATCACCGAGGCTAAATGAAATGGAATAAATTTGAAGAGACATTCATACGCCACACGCAACCACAGGCTCATTTCTCTCTTCGCTAGTGAACACGCTCTTGTGAGTGTAGTCAGAAAGTTTATCATGTTTTTCAAAAGCAAAGTTTAGTGTAGTCAAATAGTTTTACTGCGACACACGTCTGTAAAAGTAAAGTTTCATCATCGAAGTTTTATTCGTGAGTGTAGTCATAAAGTTTACCATGTTGTACAAAAGTTTTACTGCAACACAGGTTGATATAAGGGTTGACACAGGTTGACACAAGTTTGATCATGACATTTTATGAAACACAAATGTCATAAAATGTAAGCGTTAGTGTAGTCAGATAGTTTTTACCACGACACACGTTTGTGAAAGTAAAGCTTGATCATCGAAGTTTTATTCGTGAGTTTAGTCAGAAAGTTAAGCACAACACAAGTGTCATGAAAAAATACTTTATTTGGTCTTTGATTTAACATCATTGAAACCCGTTTTACTAATAGCAATGACAATATGGTTTATTTTATTCAGAAGCAAATGATCGCCGTAACCATGAAAGTTGTCCATCCGAGAAATAATCTTCCGCAGATGTCGTATAAAAACTCAGAGGCATCAGTAACATATTCTTCTCCACAGGAACGAAATTGAAAGTCAACACTTTCCGCTTTTTCACCTTGTGAAAATGAATGTAATTGACATTTGCAATTAAGTGAGCGTTGATGAGACTGTCTTTGAAAAAAGATATCAACTCCGTAAATATTTCTCGTGTATAGTCGAAACATGCTTCCAATTCTGTCTCCTCCCTTTGAAACTCAAAGATGTGATCTTGTATTAAACCTCCGAAGTTCTCTTGATGAAAACGAATCGCACAATCATCATGTTTCAATGTATTGACTTCAGGTGCCATGGTTGAGTCTATTGCTAAACATCATTTTTGCCTAAGACGATTTCAATAACACGTTACAAATGTGCGTCCGCACATCGGGAACTCTAGCTCGTCTGTGATTGGACGAGAGGTCTAATCGATTCACCGCTTAGGAAAATCTTATAAACGGTAGTGCACCAGCTCTGCTCTTCACAATTATCTTTCACAAGGTGAGTGTCGGTGAGCTCCTGCTATCATGTTATTTTGACTTGCTATCAAGTTGAATAGTCTCTTGCTATCAAGAGATTTACTTCTGCTCATAAAACATATCATCTCTGTAATACCTCCTTTGATCGAGCGTTCCTTCGGGACGGCGGGTACTGCCGTAGAGGGATTGCGTTGCTCGGGTTGTTCGTCGTTTGTTAGACCGAAACCTCTGAGCCGTTGCTCATGTTGGGCGTTCGACTTCATACTCAACTTGACGCCTTCTCTCGCCAGGTCAGAGTACTTCAGCCATTCGACAAAGGTTAGTCTTTATGATATGGAGTAGAGGGCAATGTAATTCATTAGATGTCACATCAATGATTGTTCCCATGATAAACGTTGACTAGGCAAATGAAACGATTCTCATCTTTCCTTTTCAGTGATTGAAGTTTATACCTACCATTGATCATCTGCAATCGACTGTCCGTCATGGAATTTGCAAAAATTGAAAATTACCGCATATCTGCTGAGATGGAGAAGGCCACCATCGAGCAATGTAAGTATTTGTGTCAAGGATGAGGTTGACTCACTCTATTACCAACATCATTAGGGTGCACATCCCATTTAAACGTAGATCAAGACCTGTCACCTCCCGTCTTTTATTCATTTTTAAACCGAATCCAAAATTTTATTGTGGCACTCTGCTTATCTTTGCTGCCATTCTTTTTCAGTGCATGAATGCATTCTAATGGGGAACCCGTCCCCCAAGCAGCAATCGGGGAAGCCTATGAGCGGCTTGGCAAGTGTTAACATCTCATGTTTAAGCTGTTTAAGATCCTCTGCATCATCCTTGTTTCAATCTCCAATCTCTCCTTCCTCTCTACAGATTTGGCCAAGATTAAGAAATGGGGAGAAGCCGCGAGGCGGAAGTACCGCGAGGCGGAAGTACCGCATGGCGGAAGTACCGCGAGGAATTTCCGGCCATACCTTCCCGTCCATCAACCTCCGCTCAAGGTCTGACTCCTTTCTCGGGCATCGTCATCGCCCCACCTTCACCACCTCCTCCGTTTCCTGCACCAGTCCCTACTCCCCGCCACCACGTCCCTCAAACACCGAAGCCAAGGACCCTTCCACCCTCGCCTCGTGTCCCACTCCTGTCTCCTCCTCGACCATAGGTGTTGCCGGAGATCAAGTCCTTAGATTGTAAGTAACCGTGATTGGGAAATAGGGGACTAAGACTTCAAACTTGAAATTATGATCATGTTACCAATTTCTTTTCCTTTTTCTCAACAGATCTGGCGACGGTCCTCCTGGATGGCGACGTTCCCTCCCGCCCCATCATCCCTGCATCGCCACCTGCTGCAGCGAACGACCTCCCTCTCCTCTCCGTCCACTCGGTGGAGAGATTGCTGGAGGAGCAGGAAATGGAGTTAGAGATAGTTGGAGAGGAGAGGGAGATTGATGTCGAAGTGGAGAAGGAGGACTTTCGATGTCAGCGGTGTGACAGGGTCTTCGCTAAAGCCTTCAACTTAAGACATCACACCGCTGGCATTGCCTGCAGAGGAGGAAAGCGCCGACCGATCCCTCAACGACCCAAGTGTGAAGGTTGTGGACGCACGTTCTACAACAGCACCAACTTGCGAGTCCACATCGAAAGCGGATCCTCTGGCAGTGTGAGGCAACCACCAACGTCATCAGGTAGGAAGCATCCTTCATCGCACGTCGGCTTTTCCTGTTCTTTGTGTCGGAAGACCTTTCCCACAGAGTTTGTTCTCTCTTCGCACACACTCTGTCACACACATCCCACTGAGCTTTACACTGACAACAACGTCACTCTAAGGCTGAGCAAGTTCTCCCTTGAGAGGCTCGTTCGTGACTATGAGATGGAAAGCTCTGAACCTATACAGGATATTCATCCATTCCTGTCAAATAATGTAGGTTTAATTCATCAAATATTGGCGAGATTAGATAGGTTTTGCTCAAAAGCGTGTTTTACGACTCTGCTCGTTTCAATAAAATAGACAGCAGTACGATAGAAGTAGAGTCCACTTTGACGACTACGACAGCCTCCTGTGCTGCTGATCTCATAGGTGATGTGAACGAGTGGATCGAGATACATGCCACCTATCTCGTCAACAAGCAGGAAAAGTTCCTGGAAAGAGACAGCGGACTGGTCTTTGACGGGATCGAGAAAGTAGATCTCAAAATTAATCTCTTAGAAAATTTACAAGGGGCGGTTGTTTCACCTTCCCGAAAGCACTGGCTGACAAAGGGGCTGTCATCAATGTACATGGAGAGTGTCAGTCCCAGTGTTACAAGTATGCCGTCCTCTCCATTCTTCACCATGATGATGTAAGTGTACATCGTGAACGAATCACTCACTATCGTGAATGGGAGGATGAACTTAAGTTTGACGGGCTAGATGTCAACACATTAGATTTTAAAGACATCACCCAATGGAAAACTCAATAAAATTAAGAAAGTCGTCCATCTCTGGGAAAAGGGTCTGAAGGGTGTTAGGTACAACAACAGCCAAAGTAACTTCGACCGGGTTGTCAATCTCCTCCTAGTGTATAGCGACAACCACCCAGAATGGTATTATTGTGGCATTCCTAAAATTTCAAAGTTATACCATCATCAAACTCCATATAGGAACAATTTCTACTACTGTGATCTCTGCACACGGCGCTTTAGGTCAAATCCATTTTTTGAATATCATTACGAGTGGTGCTCTCGGGTTAAGCTTCAAATGGAAGTGATGCTCAAAGATAAATTTTATAGGTATGAAGAAAAAGGCAATGAGCTGAGTCACATTTGCGTCATTTATGCAGACATTGAATGCTATATTGATAGTGAAGATCAGACTCACCAACCTGCATCCGTACTATAGGAACCAAAATAAACCGCATGTGTGGCAAGGTAAAGACTGCATCTTAGAATTTTTAAAATTTTTAGATAAAAAAGTCCGTTTCCATCAACGCTATGAAACGGAGCTCACTAGGAAACCCATGTGTTTCACGGAAAACGATAAATCAAAATTTGATAGGATCACAGAATGTCCCCGCTGCTGTTCATCCTTTGATGAGAAGCAGCATAAGAAAGTGAGGGACCATTGCCATCTCAGTGGCAAATTTAGGTCTGCCTTGTGCAGTAAGTGTAATATCTCACTTAGGCTCAAACGGTGAACGCTCCCCGTCATCTTTCATAACTTTAAATGTTATGATGCGCATATTGTTCTTCGCCATGGTCTAGGACATATGAAGTCATGGTCGATGAATGTCATAGCGCAAAGTAACGGAAAATTCATGTTTCTGTCGGCCGAAGTCGACGTTGACAAGACGAAGGAGGGGAAACCTGTCTTTAATGACGTTAAGTTCATGGACAGTTTCCAGTTAATGTCTTCTTCCTCAGCCACTTTGGCTAATAATTTAGACTCACTTCCCCTCACACAAAGTTTAAAGAAAGTCTATCCTACTATTAGTGACAGTTTCATGCGACGGAAAGGGGTGTTTCTTATAGTTATTTTAGTTCAATGGACACATTGAGAGAAACATCCCTTCCGCCCATTGATAAACTTAAGAACGATTTGACAGGTGAGCACTGTTCGCCTGATGACTATAGGCATGCACAGCAGGCATGGCAAGAATTAGGTTGTCACTCGTTTAGTGACTATATGCTTGCCTACTTAAAATTAGATGTTTTGCTTTTAGCCGATGTCTTTGAGGCTTTTAGGAGAGTTACACTGGAGCAGGACGCGTTGGACCGCGTCCATTACATTAGTTTGCCGGGATTGTCCTACCAGTCTGCTTTTAAAATGACTAGGGGAAAATACATTTCCTAGACGATCCCGAAATGTACACCATGTTTGAACGCGGGATCCGAGGTGGACTGACGTTTGTCAACAAGCATGTTGTCAATGGAAAAGTCAATGGTGAATTTGACACTCACCTGATGTACATCGACCAAAATAATTTATATGGAAGTGCACTGTCGAAACCTTTGCCACAATCCCACTTTGCTTGGCTTGAACCCCATTAGGTTGAACACTTTTCCAACCCCCAGCACATTTTAGGACTGGAAGATGAGGCCGACATAGGTTATTTGTTTGAAGCCGACCGCACCTATCCAGACTGCATTAAGAATAAAACATCAGACTTTCCTATTGCTCCGGAGTCTGGTACATTGACTGAAGATATGTATTTTCCCTTCATGGAGCAACTAAAATGTAAGTATGAAGGAGAAAATAAAATGAAATATCATCCTGCTAGAAAGCTGCTGCTCACCCAGTATGATAAAGAACATTACACTGTTCATTACAAAATTCTCAAATTGTATCTAAGGATGAGCATGCAGTTACAAAAAATGCATAGGGTGTACAATTTCATCAAAAGGCCTTTTTGAAGCCTTACATAGATTTTAAAAGCAAGAAACGTGCTGCCTCCAAGAATCCTTTTGAAAAGGATTTCTTCAAATTTAAGAACAAGTCCCTCTTTGCAAAACCATGGAGGATGTAAGAAAACGCATCAATTATAATTTGGTGACTGATCCTGAGGTAGCTATAGAAATGCATCGTTCGCCACTCTTTGTATATGCTGATGCCATTACCGAAGATCTAGCCGGCATTAAGATGATAAAACCCAAAGTAGAGTTGCGCAAGCTTGAGATATACAACCTGTACTACCACACGATGAAATCATGCCCACTCATCCATCATGCAGAATTAGTAGGCGGGGATACTGGTAGCTTTTTCCTCGCACTCACCACTAGGAAAGGAGTCAGTAAGGAAAATATTCTGCACCAGCTAAAGCCACACTTTGATGGCTCCAACTATCCCACAGAGCATCCGCTTTACTCTACCTTAAATAAAGCAAAGCTCGGTTGCTTCAAAGATGAATGCGCCGGCAATAGGATAGAAGAGATGATCTTGCTTCGCCCGAACATGTACTCTATGAAGCTAAAATCATCAGAGCCTTCCATAAAATGGGCGAAAGGCATCTCGAAGTCCATCGTTAGGAAAATGACACATAGAGACTATTGATATGCTGTAAATTCAACCAAAATTAGTTCAGTCAATATGACGAGTTTAAAATCAAAGGTACACGAAGTCACGAAAAACAACGTTTAGGGAAACGGGCGCTCTCTGCTTGGGAAGACAAGCGATGCTGGATGAGTCCTAACCACTCATTAACGTATGGCCATCCAGATACACATCTACCTCCACGCAAGAAACAGAAACTTTCTCTTCCTCCGTCCGACAAAGTATGATGATGAATGCTTCCTCTCTGTTGTGGTTGATGTTTCGTTTCTCTCTCCATAGCGTTTTTCTTTTGGGATGTTGTAAGTGAGTGCCTCGTGACATGCGTCCAATTCCTGATCACAATATATCATCGATGGGGTATCCAGTGCTTCTGCTGATTTTTTTTTGTCCTTGTACAGTTTCCGGCACATCAGTGACATTGTTTTCTCCCTGCACATGAGTGACTTTGTTTTCTCCGTGTATAGTATTAACTGTGTGTGACTGTGATGAAATGTCTTTCGTTCAATAACATTTCATGTACAGACAATTTTGCTTTTCTTTTGACATAAAGATGGTATTCTCACTCAATAGACAGAAGTAAAAGTTTTGATCATTTTGTAAGATGGGTAGGGTTAGAAGTGAAGTTGATGATTGTGAAGTTTGAATTAATGTTAGAATCATTTCAGAGTTTGCAAGATAGGTAAAGGTTAAAATAAAGTGACAAGCATTTCAATGTTTGTAGGATAGTTGAAGAATAAAATAAAGTTGTAATCATCTCACTGTTTGTAAAGTTAGAAATAAAGTAGTTGTTTGTAATGTTAGGAATAATGTCACTCACAAATGGTTAAGTTAATAAATGTACTATACACTAACGGTCAACATTCGCTTGTGTTACATAAAACCCTAAATCCCTAAATCCAACCGTAGGTAACCCTATCCCCATGGATTATGGACTTAAGCAATTTAGATATATCATTCACAAATGGTTAAGTTAATAAATGTACTACACACTAACGGTTAGCATTCACTTGTGTTATATAAAACCCTAAATCCCTGAATCCAACCGTGGGTAACCCTATCCCCATGGATTATTGACTTAAGCAATTTAGATATATCATTCACAAATGGTTAAGTTAATAAATGTACTACACACTAACGGTTAGCATTCACTTGTGTTATATAAAACCCTAAATCTCTGAATCCTTAAATCCAACCGTAGCTAACCATATCGCCATAGATTATGGACTTCAGCAATTTTTAGGTAAAGCATAAAATAAAGTGACAAGCATTTCAATGTTTGCAAGATAGGTAAAGTATAAAATAAAGTCATAAATATAGACATCAAACATTAATCATTAAGGCCTAGACTGGACAGCTGGTCAAGGTCACGGCAATTAAAGCCACACTATGTCGACCATTTTTCTTGTTATATTGCATGAAATGTTTTGAAATTTCCATATGTTTCCACAAAAGCACGTGGTTTGTCCTTTACATTGGTGAATATCAGAGAAAGCGAAGAAAAGAAATATGTGCAGTCTACTTATTATCATTTGCACTGGACTAAATTTCTTGTCGATCAGGCTTGAGAGATTCATGTCGTTAATCTACTAATTCTCATGCGATGATGAAAATCATCACAGCACCCATTTCCAATATAATGTTTGCTAATCTAAATTGTTAAGTGAAGTAGTCCTGATGAGGACTGCACAAATACAGTGCTGTTGTAGCCATTCGAATAATCAGTTCTAAAAAGAACTCAATGGATCTTTCTGGTGGCAAATAATTGAAATTGATCAACTTTGGCACAATTACTGGTAAAAATTGAAATCTTAAGACCTGTGACACCACTCATTTTTACTGTTAGCACACTGTACTATCATGGATTCCAAACACTGCCGCATACACGCTCAAAACAGATGTCTGTACCGACTAAAGATGCTGGTATTGGAAATAGAAAAAGGACAATAGTCACTATGTGTTGAGGAAATTAAAAATGGATATTATGAAACAACAGACGACCAATGGATAAAATTTGGAAAAGTGGAGGTAGAAAGTGGAAATACAATGATGCTACTACACCGATTACAAGTGGACGAATACTACACAATAACTGAGAGTATACGCGGTGGTTAATGGTAGTAGTGGACAAGTGGAAAGGGGATAATAAGGTATATAAAACATAATACTTCCTCCTTCAGTCATGAACAGGTACTCGTCTAGTTGTGTTTCGACCCCTGACTTGAACACTCAAGCCCAGACGAGAGGGGTACCACACAGTGGCTTACAAAATACTCAATAGGTAATGACATGTCTGTAAAGATATGTCAAAAAGATGAGTCAGACATCATGCAAATGCTGCTTTTCCACATGCAAAGTCAGTAAGCCTGTGGATATTTCACCGGATGAACCTGTCCATTATTCTTCATTTTTCTTTTGCCGCGCCTCATGTTACGTAGCTTTAGAGGACTCCAAATTACTCAATAGGCCTATAGCAAGAAATAAGCACTAGTGTGTCATGAAAGCTGATTTGTTTTTCTTCATCTGCTAAGTTGTTTTGAAAAACGTAGTGACCCTTGTAGCAAGGGAAACGCATTTTCCATCTTTAAGCCATTTTTTGCAGATAATTTGTTTTCCCTGCCTGCTTATCTGCCTATGCAGTAGTCAACGTCAACGGTTAAGCTGATCTGCCGGTGCATTAGCCGCAAGACCAAAATTGCGACATACCAGGCGTAGTAATGGCCACTCACATTTGCAATCTGTACATAGAGTGCACTGGAGTTTTCAGTTTTAGATTCTTCCGAATTTCGAGTGCGCCAGATGTATGATGTTTTATAGCATACGTGAAAAAATTGCGCCGACGACGGGGCAAGGCGTACTGAAGTCAGGACCAGGCGCGACGAGGTCAGAGCCGAGAGCGCCAGATACAACGTTACTTGCGCGGCAGACGTGTGATCTATTTCTAGACTTTCAGAAACCAAGCACTCCCAAGTGCGCCAAAGCCGGCCAGAGTAAGTTCGGTGCACCCCTGTACAGATCACAGTTCGGTGGCGACTGCCATTTCGAAAAGCCCAAATAGGTGTATACTCAACCTAAAGCGCGAGTTACAGATAGGATTTGTTTTCAACAATTTTCTCGCATCCTTATTCCTTTGCAAATTTATAATCGGAGACTCGCTCCACATTTTGTTGGACAGATAATAACAAGAGTGAGCAGCAAGCCACGATAGAATAAAGCAATAAAGCTTTAAAAAATTGCGCCGGGGCCCCAGTTACCACATTATCATTCCCTACGATTTTATTTAAATTTTTTTTTCAAATTTATTTTATCTAAAATATTTGATTTAGACCTAAATTCTCCTGAGAAAACAAAGAATTCTTCAAAATCTTAGCACTCCTTGGCGTATTATTCCAACAATTAGGATTATATGAGATAATCAATTGCCATCTGCCAGCATCATGTCGGTCTTCCTGCATCTGGAGTTCGAATCTCCAGTCTCAGTGTAACAGAGATTTTGGAAGATGCAAAAGCTGACAGACTTAGCTATCATCAAAACATGTATACATGTGTCTTCAATGCTTTCATGAGCAATTTCAAATCTTTAGGTTTCATTTGTAGTGGTCATATATGTTGTCAATATATGACATTCCGTGATTTTGTTGTAGATGTGCTCAATGCTTTACAGAAATTTGAAAGTATAAGTTGGTCTTTAAAAATTTATACAAAATTTTTTGAAAGACAAACGCACGCTTAATTCGTATCTTAACAACGGCTATTTGCTGCACTGATGTCCAAGTAAGCGAAAACAAAGTACCACAGAAAATTCTATTCTTACGACTTATCACTATCATATACATGTATGTCTGGATTAATTCCCCGCTTGTCGCTGTGTAGATCCAGAATCAGCATTTGCATCAGAACTCCTGCATCACCGGAGTGGAGTTTTTCAACTCCGATGCAAATACACTGACCTTCATATGCAACACAGCAAAAGCAGAATAGGTATGATATTTAATCAAATTTAAATCTAAAGCAACACATGTAAGTCACATTTACTGACAAAGTTATAAAATGTCTATACGCCATGTTCAATAATGTAGATGTAGCGTAGGCTAGTCTAGACAACCTAACAATATTGTATCAATTCATTGATTAGTCGCATTCAGTGAATACAAATAGACTTGGGTGAGATATTTACATATGCACATTGAAAATGCGCTTTGATGATGTAGGCTTAATTCTGTGAAATCTTATTTCATATTTTAATGCTTGCATTGTGAGACATAGTATTATTATATTCATATGGACATGAAACGTATTAAAATTATATTATATTATTTATTAATTATATTATATTCATTATATTATATTATATTCATATGGACATGAAACGTATCAATCATTTCTTGCCCCAAACATCTTCAAAAACAGCAAAACCAGTCAAAATCATCTTTACAAACGACTATGTCTGTTAAGTTGACCCTTGTGTTTTAAGCATTTTTGACTTAGCAGACTGAAGCTTATTCTAGGTTCAGTAAAAACTGAAAATGTTCATGTAAAATTGAGTCAGAAATTGACTAGAATCACAGACTAATTTACTGCAGTATAAATTCAACTTAAAGCAAGCTGAAGGACAGTCGCACAAAGTTAGAGATAGTCGAACCTGATAGTTTTACCTAGTAATTGGATGGGGAGTTCGATAGCTTTTATGTGATGTATTTAGAAAATGAAGAGAACCAAGCTGCTCTAGTTCATCTAACGCTTGATTTTCCAAGCAATTAAATACCTTCAGTGTTCAAGTACAGTAATGACATATTTCTTGTATTTATCGTATATTTATGATACGTATGGCAAAACTATAGCTGAACTTAGAAGTAGACATATTTTATATAATTCAAGTTCATGATAGACCATTTTAGACCACGAAATCTCAGAAATTCAGAATTTCATAGTGAGTACTCCGTTAATAAATACCGGTGCTCCGTACGATGCACCTGCCCATCTTGCTAAGATGTATCGTAGCATCCGTGGGTCCAGAGTTCCACCCCATTGTCATCGTATCATCTCAGAGAGAAAGAGAGAGAGAGAGTGCTTAGTTTTGCTTGAGAAACTCTTCAATTATGTTTTGGGTGTCAGGTAGGGTCTACACATACATTACATTACAATTGCATTTCGGTTACACTTTAACACATGCTTTGGTGTAGCGTTTTACAATTTTTAGTGCACCGAACGGTTTATCGGTGCGAGAAGGTGAGGCTAGCGCATAGCCTTAATATAAATCATTCAAAAAAATACACGCATATTATGGGCCTATGATAGAAATAAAATTGCACAATCAGCTTGGAATTTTGGTTGACGATTGAGATGAAAGCCATCTCTCTATCATGAATTGGCATCATTAATATTTATTTTATTTTATATAAGTATTTTTTTGCAACAATTTTTTCATTTTGTCCACGAATTAAGTAGCAATGCTCTGAATTGTACATGTACAATTACATAAAAGCCTGCGATTACTGTTTGTAGCACTGGCCATAATTCAGTGTGGCTTCGGGAAATCCAAGGTGATAGCGGAATATTTCCCGGTTCTAGATTTTTGATTTGGGTGGCAATCCTGAATTGATTTCATTTTATTCAGCATATATTTTTCAATAGTATTCTCGTTACCTCTGGTTCATTTAAAAATTTGTTTACCGAACTTGCATGCTACAAGGCTACTCTATCAGCCAGGAACGGCGAACCTCCTGTCTAGTGTGAGGCGCTCTAGCGGCTTTTATCTAGAAAATGAGTTTGATTCGCATGCGAAATCATTAAATTTCTAAGAAAAACCAAAAGGGACGAAGCGAGAACAAGCAAAGTTTAAGCAAGAAAAAGAAAGAAGTCAATACTGGCTTAGCAATCTGTATACTCCGGTATGTTTATCTTGTTATATGTCTGATTGCAGTAGCCAAGTCAGTCACGTAATATTCGGAGGAAAGTTGCGGCTAAAAGAAACTTTGCAATTATGCGAGCAAGACAGAACACAAAAACCCCTGGTGTCCGATTTAATCATACATAATAAATATCTTGTGAATTGTTTTGATGTAGTTGACCAGGTGACGGGAGATCATTTTTCTGAGAAAGTTATGCAAGGTAATTAAAACTCCCCTTTTTAGTTTAGGCCAATATAATGAAGATAAAGTTGAAAGTATGGCAGACAGGCCTTCGGCGTCCAGCGCCTTCAACAGTCGATGTTTGGATGGTGTTTTGATGAATTGGGTAAATCGCAGTTCCAAGAACTGACGAAACCTTGAGTTTGCGGACACTTAATTTAATGATTTAAAACAAAATTCTGAATTAAAACCTCTATTGGTCGACCAAATGACCTTGCCACGAATTTTAATGAAGCAGATAGGAACAGTTCGGTCTAGACCTAGTTGTTGTTGTTCGATGTCTATGGTTATAACCATGTCAGAGTTTGTAAGTTAAATAGTTAACATCCTCAAGTTTCCAACGAATGTAACATCATGAAAATTAGGAAACATCAATCACCTTGCTGACTCATGTCTATAAATAGCTCTGACTCATGAAGTGGTAAAGCACAAGTCAGTTAGATAAGAATCTAATCAGTCTTGTTCACCGACACGTGTGTGTGGGCATGTCATTCAACATCGATGGCGCCTCACGTCAGACAGCGTGACCTTTCACCGACACGTGTGTGGGCGTGTCATTCAAGTTCACCATTTCGCGATTTTCAAAAATTCAACTCTTTGATCTCACACCCAAACCAAGGAAGACTTGGACAAACGATGCTTTCCACTGCATTTTTCTGACTCTTAGCTTTCACATAAGCTATGGCAT
The DNA here is from genome assembly GCA_907163375.1 of Prostheceraeus crozeri. Lineage (NCBI taxonomy): Eukaryota > Metazoa > Platyhelminthes > Polycladida > Euryleptidae > Prostheceraeus > Prostheceraeus crozeri. The sequence goes on from CAJQUW010016677.1 coordinate 77,844, forward strand.
GACTTTCTACGATCACTCCCACCCAAGTTGGAAGTCTGACAGGAGGGGGGGAGGTAGCGAAAACTCTTTCTCTCCGATTCACTTGAAACTCACTCTCTACATGCAGAATTTCACGTAGAGTCCAAATTTGCCCTCCGTTTTCCCATCCGAGGCTTCGTTCACCCACTACAGCCATTTTCGTAAAAATTCTAACTCTGTCGTTTTTTCGGTGATGGTCAAAAATCTTAAAGTCACTCTCACACCTCAACGAACAAACGTAGAGACACGCCGCTTCGTTCACTGAATTTGTCTTACTCTTAGCTTTCAAACGCGCTATCACACGACTTTCTATCATCTCTAGAACCAAAGTTGGAAGAAACCCTGCCGAGGGGGGGATAGGTAGCGAAAACTTTTTGTCACCGATTAACTTGAAACTCACCCTCTACATGCAGAATTGCACCCTGAATCCGAATCTGACCTCCGTTTATCCATCCGAGCCCTCCTTCATGAAAATATAGGACCTTTCTCATCCCAAAACGTCCAAAACCCACCTTTTCCTAACTGTCGTTTTTCGGAGATTCCAGTAATGGGTATAAGACCGGTCCAGGACAACCAAAAAAATAAAAAAATGAGGTACCCCAAAAAATGCAAAAATAATGAATATATGACCGATTCAGGACAACTAAGAAAAAAATAAGATACCTCCAGAATGAGTATAGGAATATTCCATACACTGAAAAAGAGGTTTATAAAAATAAAAAATAAAATGATAAAATCAGAAAAAAAGTTTTAAGCTCGTTGGGATTTCTTCATACACTGAGAATGAGAAATGTAAAAAAATATATGACCCCCGGACTCTTATAAAAGTAAAAAAAATAAGGCACCCTCAGAAATATAAAAAATATATGACCTCCGGACTCTTATAAAAGTTAAAAAAAATAAGGTACCCTCAGAAATGTAAAAAATATATGACCTCCGGACTCTTATAAAAGTAAAAAGATAAGGTAACCTCAGAAATTTAAAAAAATATATGACCTCCGGACTCTTATAAAAGTTAAAAAAAATAAGGTACCCTCAGAAATGTAAAAAATATATGATCTCCGGACTCTTATAAAAGTAAAAAAATAAGGTAACCTCAGAAATGTAAAAAAATATATGACCTCCGGACTCTTATGAAAGCAAAAAATATGATGTCTCAAAAATGAGTATAGGAAATATTTCATACACTGAAAAAGAGTTTTATAAATAAAAATAATTTTAAGGATAAAATCAGAAGATTGTACTCAAAATATTTCTTTAAAAATGGAAGGAATAAAAGCGGAAGAAACCTCAACGGGGACGGTGACGACGGCAACGGCGACGACGAAAATGGAAGGAACCTCAAAAATATATCCTTCGTTATCATATGAAATGGATAAAGAAAAACACAAAGATAGAGTTAGGTATATGAAAGATAAGCAATCTCAATTATTATTAAGATTAGAACATTATAAAAGTTGAGAAAGAGATGGACTAAAGTTAAGAATGTAACACAAGGAAT
>CAJQUW010016678.1:0-149247 GCA_907163375.1 Prostheceraeus crozeri
ACTTGCTTACTACTAACTGAATGAGAATTCGGAAATGCTCTATTATGTAAACCCAATTATTCCTTAAAAAGCGATTGACCAAGAACTCAGAAGTTCAATAGATCCTGTGGCAACCTTGAATTAGCGTGCTATGATACCGGTTTCTGATTATTATTGATCATCGATCGCCTCAACGAGCTAAATTTCAAAGTTTTTCCGTGATAGTTTCTCCATCATTCACATGGCATTAAATCATTAATTCAGTGGTTGTAATGAAACTTGATATGCTGTGGCTTAATTGATAATAAGAATACATTGGAGATTTCTCATTCGATCGATCCTCTGACTAGACATAATTATTTCTGCTTAACCCTAATAAATCCTAATCTGTGTTTTCTTGACAATAAGCGACACGAAACGTGATAGGTACTGTGAAACATGATTCAGTTTACAAGAAAAGAAAGTCAGATATTCGAAAAACGAATGAAAGCCCTCGCTCATCACAAGAAAGTCGGAGATTATAAAAAATTTTCTACGTACTTGTATTACATGCTTGAATAAAAAAGGTCATCTTGAACGATAGTTAAGTGATCAGTGATCATTTTACACTATTTCCAGCTTTTTAATTAGTTTCTTGCTTTTTGTTTCATTATTCATAAATGTACAAAATATGGATTTCATTACATCATAGTGAATTTCCAGAACCCTAGAGCTATTGTTGAGTTCCTTTATTAAGGTGTTATTGGTGCTCTTTAATGTTTTTACACCATAGTGAATAGATATTCTCCTCACGCTCCTATGTTCTACAAGATAGTTTTCGAGAGGCTCACTCATTTGCCAAATGGTCCGCTTGCTCTAACATGCGTAATAGGTCAAACAAAAAATTATGAATGACCATATTTTGATAATATGCTCTTCTGTATAATGCACATGTGCTTCGTGAAGTGATTAAACACTGCTACTAACAATTTTTTATTGTTTTGAATCTTTCTACTGAATTTTCATTCACAAACGTAATCTGTATTGATTAGATTTTTTGTTAGACATACACAACACGTGTCATAAATTTAGCAATTTCACCGATTTAGCGATTGAACATCTATAGTCTGATCTGAAATTCAAATTTATTCGATGTTTTGTCACACCGTTCGATGTAGAGCTAATTACAAAATATTTTTAAAAGTTAAAATATTTTTAATGCTGGAAATCAATAAATTGAACTCTTGATGTCAAGTAGATGGTTATCGTGATCTATTTGGTAAAGGATATTGATTGATTCAGTACCACATGATGTAAGATTTGTTGAGGATGCTACTGGAAACGAAATTGAATCCAAATGATTCAATTCTGACGTATATACGTGTATATGACGTATTTGTGCGAGGTTATACCAGAGTATTCACGTTCTTTTGCTAGCTGAGGCAACTTGTAGTTGTTCATGTACTACTTCTTAAAACTCAATAATTGTATTGCAACCTGGATAACCTACATGGAGATCAGCGATACTTTATGATTTTATTACATTATGAGTAGAGCTTGTAACTCCGAATCTTGGGTTTATCAAGAAATCCCATGACTCGGAGCCCTTCAAGACAAATTTCAGGATTGTATGAAGTTGGTGGAAATTGGAATATGGTGGGTTCATTACAATATTAAGCCTTTATCTCCTTCCAACATGCATTTAAACCAGTGTCCAATACGCAGTTCACACGTGATTAAAGAAATGAGTAACATTTCAATACACAATTCGCACGTTTTGTTAATTCGGATCCCAGTGATGACGCAATATATAACTGGCATATTTTGACTATCTGGTATAGGCTACTAATGCGCCTGAATCGTCAGACAGTCGAGGTATTTCAACCTCTATTTAGTACATGCATCAGCAACAATAAGCAGCAGTTACATTCATCAAAGCTCATCAATTAAATTGCAGTCTTCAGCTTCACTGATGGTTCGCACACAATGAATGTGTTAGTCCACGAGTGAATAGCACCCGCTGTTTAAGACAGCCCTAGCCCATGGAATTTGGAATTTTACATGAGATTACAATCACCATATTTTAACTTACATGGAAAGAGCATATTTTATCCGTTTTCATTCCGTCTTCCAGGAATCCCAAAATCTCAATGTTTGTGAAGTGGGTTGTGATAGATATTGTTTAACAGATCATAAACTAATGTAGAATTGTACATGTTTGACTTCTCTGTATTATTTGATCGCTAAAAAGCTAATTACGATTGTTTCCTCATTTACTTTTAGTCGATGTTTTTAGCGTTAATTTTTGTTGTATGCATACAACATCATCAGTTAATAAGTTCGGATCCCTTTATTTCCTGTCCTAGACAGGCAGAGAAATAATTTCAATTACAACTTGTACTGTTGCAAATCCTGACCCCGAAATCTCGTGCCCTCGCCAGGTCGAGTTATGTTACCCATGTGCAAAGGTCATCGATCTCGAAGCCTCGTGTTCTCGTCGGGTCTTGTGGTGGTGTTTTCAGTTTCGAGCCCGTTGAGTTGCAATTCCCGATTTCGAAATCCGACGATCCCCGATCTTCGTAAATCCCCGGTCGTCAAAAGTCGGGATTTTGCAGGTTCTAATTATATGAGTTGATTCTGTTAATCTGTCACTTCTGTTCCTTATTATTCCTGTACCAGAACTTTCTTTTGACTTTTGATGTGATTGGAATTGATTTTTCTTCATTTGCATTTTCTAATATATTCAAAAATGATTAAAACCATTGTATGTTTTACTTTCAGTTTCTTATTCCCTTCAAATCTTTCACCTGGTATCCATTCTTCGGTCATAGTCTTGTACTTGGGACTTTTGCATCAGTAGTGGGACCATTCGGAGGATTCTTTGCAAGTGGCTTCAAGCGGGCATTCAAGATCAAGGATTTTGGAGACATTATTCCTGGTCATGGAGGAATTATGGATCGCTTCGATTGTCAAGTATTGATGGGTACTTTCGTCTACGTTTATTATCAATCCTTTATCATGTGAGTGCTAAGCAGATGATTACTGAGCAAATTTCTGATCAGGGCTTTATATTTTCGAAGCTTTCAGGGGAAACTGAATCAATGAGCGTAGATTGACGTTCGAATTTTATCCGGAATGTTTGCTTTCAGTACATTAAAAAAATCAATCGTCACATTGCAATCCTTTTCAATAATGAAGTCGGTTGTAGTGATGATCGGTTCAATAATGATAAGGTTGATTTTTTAATCCGTCCCTTCTTGTAAACCTAGTCATATCATCAAATGACCGATATTTTGATGAGGCTTGCGAGGCTTACAGGCTAGCATTATTAATATAAGCTTGCATTTATGTGTCATAAGTGGTTTATTGCCAAAACATGGACAAACATTGGATAAACATTAACATATAAACATCATGGTAACATGTGAAGGAAAAAAAAATTTACAAATCAGCCGAAAGGAAGGCAAGATTGCGAATATAAGATGCTGCAATTCTTCTCATTATCTGAAAATTTTCAGAGATAGTTATTTCGTTTCGCGATGTAGTTTATTTGTTAGAATAATTACATACATCTTTGCATCGTGCACATTTATTCTCGATTCATTGTTCAAACGTTAACATGCAATCATCATCGAAAGTACAATATGACCTAACTGTCCCATGTCCTAAGTCTTCCCAATTATTAAGCATTATTAAGATGAGGTGAACCGACCAAGGTGCATCAATAGATATCAAAATCATATTTATAAAAGACTAAATGTAAACTAAATGTTATGTGGCTTAACATTATGACTATTAATGATTTTCCCTGTTCCATATTAACAGCACACGGCATTAGATAGCCTTATGTTAGTATGAGACTAGTCGTTAGGAATTATTGCGTAACATTGTGCTCTCTCTCTCTCTCTCTCTCTCTCTAGGAAGTTATCCTTGATCTAATATGGTTCAATATGCATGTTGGAAGAAATCTACCAAGTGCAACTTTCTGATGATATCTGTAACTAATGGCTACTGTCCGCCTCGACATTTTGGAATATTCTTAAAATTCACCTTGTAGATGATTCCAAGTGCTATGAAGTTTCTACGGACAAGTATCTTCATTCAACTACATGCAGTTTGGAGAAACCTTAATTCTTTTTAGTGTGGTAAACCTCAATACTCTTGGCAATAGGTCATTATGTGCACATTGTTGAATATTACTTTCTGTAGACTTAGAAATTGCTATAGATCAGCAGTGTATTTTGCTAAAAAAAGTGTGACTATTGATTTTTATATTCAATAGTGTGTAATCTATTGAAATCCATGAAGCTTGCATGATTTCATATGCACGATGCAAGTTTCAGGAGTAGATCCTAGTTGTTGTTATTCTAGCATGTTAGCCTTTGGATGCACTATATCAGAATGATACATTGCGGGACCCTACTTTATCGAGACTCAGTTTTTCAACTAAATGTCAGTTCCATGAAAGATTATTAGCTCTTCTTGATGATAAGTCAATGCAGCAAAAACTTCGCATTTACGTGAATACTTCCATGGAATTGATAATTTGTACAGAAAAAAACTTTCGTTGATGTAGACGACATCTCTCAAGGAAGGCACACGATTACCTATCTCAAATATCGGATTATTGGTGTTGTATGTCATCAGCCGATTATCTTCATTCTCCTCCCGCTTAGTAATGTGAAGACATCCAATCATCAGTGCTAATGATGATTCAACACGAAGATTATATACTTTTTTATTGTCTGATTTGCTAGTATATGAAAAGCAACAAAATTGACTGATTTGGCAATTTCTAATCGACTGTAAGGTACACATTCCAGGGTGCTTCAACTCCTAAACTATTGAATAATGTTCAGTGAACATCAAAAATGCAAAAGGCTTATGGGGAAACTTGCTCCCCCATTACCTATACATTTTACATATATTACTATTACTTATACATTATATTATTACAGATGACTTACTTACTTACGCTTGCTCCTCGTTTGCTATCGGTTGAGCCCCAGGGTTGAAGGTGCGGCTGTGTAAAAGCGTTAATGGGTCTCTTTGGCAGATGACCAAATTCTTGTGGACAGCAAATGTCTAACTGCCACGATGTTCATTGATCAACATAGATGACACACTTTCTCGCTTTTGCCTCAGCATGGTCACAGTTTCATTTTTGCAAACCTTTCGATGTTCTATGCTAACTTCAGATTCTATACTGACAATGCTCAATCAAGGCGCGCTCAAAATTCTGGCGTCGTTTTAAACCTGAATTCGTGGAGCTATGACAGTTTTTCATTGAAGATTTTAGCTCCATTCAATTTCTTATCTACACTGGGTTGTTACATGACCAGTTTGGTCAAAGTAACGCATGGTTCATTATGTAACTTTGTTAGTTTATGAAATGAACCAAAAATAAACAGTGAGCATGCGCTCTACTTCGTGATCTTTATATTGGGTTTCTCCTTTATTGTGATTAACAACAATGAAATTAAATAAACAATAGATCAAATTGCCATGCAAAAGATGTGCGGCTGGTAGGATTCGAACCTACGACCAAGGTTAACTAGACCTGTGCTCTAACCAACTGAGCAATGTACGATTAATTATTAATTTGATATTTTCTCTCATCCTGCTGACGATCTTAGAGTAAGATATACCAAACGTGTTGTTGAAGATTAAAATGGGACTTTTCCTTGATAATGTCAATATTTCAACTGCTCGACTGTCGCAGTTACGCAGATATGTCCACCATTGCGACTTATCTTAAAAATTACGACTTAAGGGGTGTCAATGCGATTTTACGATATTGCCATCAAAAAGCGATTTTTCAATCATTCTCGTTATTTATGACTTCTACGTTGCTCAGAAAACTTTGCCAGGAAGATGTTTGTGTTTTCATTACTAAAGCGTACTGAAGCAGAGATGACTCAGTCTTCTAGTGATTTTTTTGAGCCATTAAAAATTGGGATCAATAAAACTATTGCTTCACAATTCCCGTACAAAAAGGAAATTAAAATCTGTAACAGATATTATATAAGATCTGACTATAAGATCTTATATAAGTTATGTATAAGAAGCGCCACCAGTAAACCGTACTTTCTTATACCGTTTTACATTACTCCTGATACATTTCTTACTTGTTTCCTAGACTATTCTTATACTTTTCTTACTAGATTCTCATACTATTCTAATACTTCCCTTGCTAGTTTCTCATACTTTTCTGTCTAATTTCTCATACTATTCTTACATTTTTCTATTTTCTCATACTATTCTCCTACTTTTCTTTCTAATTTCCCATACTATTCTTATACTTTCCTTGCTAACTTCTCATACTATTCTTTTATCTTCCTTTCTTACTTCCTATACTATTCTTGCACCCTTGTTGTATCCGTCAACTAAAGCATGATTCTACAAAACACACAAGACTTGTAGAACATATCTGCCTATTATACAAATAAAAAACCGTCATCTTAAAAAAAGAAAGTCTAACATGACTGGCAGTCCGGTTCGGTATATGAAATCATCCTTTCCGTAGTTTCTTCCTCGTGTCCATGCACTTCTGATTAATGAATTTGTGTATTTCTCCCGTTTCGTCATTGTACAGTTCCTTTATGAATGAAGTGATCGCCTCGACTTTTTCTGGGTTTAGACCCTCTCGAATTCCTTGACCCATACAGTTGTGATTGGCAAGTTCTTCCTCTGTGAAGACCTTAGACACTACCATCTTCACCACTCTGCTGCTGGGTTTTCCTGTTCTTGCAATTCTCCGCGCCTCCTTCTTCACTTGAGCAGGTATCGACGGGTACTGCTCATCGTCATTCGCCTCCGCTGACTCAGTCATTTCCGTCTGTTCCTGCATTCGGACCAAGCGAGAAGACACGTTGTCCAGAGTCGAGGTGACACCTTGTAGGTCGCTTACCTCGCGCAACCTCTTTCGCAAGTTCCCATTCTTCGATTTCAGCTCTTCTGCAAAATAATAAATATTCAATTAGGGAGAAAGATAATGCGTTGATATTTTATTGATTTTATATTTGATTGACTTTATATCTTTATGGTACACAAGCTTAAGTTGTAGTAAGCGAAGGTGGGGATGTTCCATTTCCTCTTAGTGGACAAAATAATTCTATATGTGTAGAAAAAAGATGAACTATGTGTCATTGATACAGACAAATAATAGTTAACGTCATAATCGTGTTGATAGATGCTCCTGCAATTAGCTAACAAATTAGCTTCTATTCCCCCCTCATTTTGTTGTCGACTCACACGAGTGTTGTGCGATCAAACATACCCTAACTCGGTGTGACTAAATTTGACGAATGTGGTGGAAATGTGGGGGGGGAAAGAATAGAAGCACCAAATATACTTATCACTGTACTTCTAGTTTTCAATAATTTCAAGATCTGAATACGACTAAAACAATTTTTATCTATTTATTAAAATTTATGTAAAATTTGGTTTCAGTTCATGTTTACAATATGATTGATTGGAAATTGAATCGTTATTCGGCCTAATGCCCTTATGAAATGTTCTTAAAGAATCGTTTCTTCTAATTTCATCCTAAAATCTCCTCCTTAAGAGGTATTTAACGGCGATTTATCAAAAAACACAAGAAAGGAAGTAGTAATCAATGAAAAAATAAGTATTATTTTAGATTCTGATAACGTACTTGACGATACATGAAAATAATCCAACAGAAAAATCTACACCATTTTCATTGGAATGTTGAATCGAGAGATGTGGTAAAGATAAAAGCAAAGGTGTAGCTACACTACATGATCACGATGGCTGAATTAACCTTAGACGTATCGATGAAAAAATTAAAACTCTAAAAAGTAGCCTAAGGTCAAATATTGATCATTCAAATAATCAACTTGGCCTATGTGCCGGTCTTGTTATATGTATATGTAAATGCATTCAATACATGTAAATTTGGTTAGAAAAAAATTCCCAACAAGTGTTTCATGGCTTGTGTACATAACGTTATCAAAACACTGAACAACTACTCATTGTAGATTTTAAAGGCTAAGTATTGATCTGAAGGTAGAAAAGATGCGTTCTGAATAGAATTTAGAATACTGATATTATTAAAAGGGTAGTAATTTTTCACATATGAAACAAGTTTACATGCTTTTCAAGTAGTTTTTATCCTTGTTTTTTTAATGTCTTGGTCAACATCTTGGGTTGGGCCTTTCACATTGTCAGTCATCTTGCGACCAACTGGGCAAGATGCATGGGCTGAGTAACATCGAAAGGAAAAAACAATACAGAACATCGACATAGTTTTGTAAGGATTCTGTTCTTACTGAGAATAATGGAAAATGCTCATATCTTTTACTCATTTAAACATTAATTCTCATTAGATAGAGTACATGTCGTATTATGTAAATAGAACTGGAAATCTCTAAGAATTGGAAGCATTCAAAATGCTATACATGCATGTATAATATTCGTATTTCTACATACTTTCTAAATTATCATCGATCATTTTTCCCAATATTTCTAACTCACTCACTCACTCCACGTTTAACGTCTTCTTTTCACCGTATTGCGATGGTTGGACGCCGTCGAATGTTGGTCCATCTTGATGGCATTTCTCCACGATGTTCGATCTTGTGGGCTGATGTTGAGAAGATCAAGCTTTCGCATATCCTCCTTGATGTTGTTAAGCCATCTCTTCTTGGGGCGACCTCGTGGGTAAGGTCCAGGAACCTCAAGGGGCAGGATTTTCTTAGGCCACGAGTTGTCATCCATTCGCTGAACGTGACCATACCAGCGCAGTCTTCTTGTACGTATCATATCTTCAATTCTGCGAATGCCGCGCCTCACGCGCAGATCGTCCATGGGAACGCGGTCGGCAAGTCGCTTTGAAGATATCTACCTCACCATTGCATTGTCATTCCGGATGAAGCGATCAACATCCTCACTGGTGAGTGGCCAAGTTTCGATGGCGTAGAGCAATATTCTGCGGACACACATGTTGTACACGTACCCACGCGTTCTGAAGGGAATGCCTTCGTCGGTAAGGACGGGGAGAAGCTCTCGGAAATTTTTCCAAGCGGAACGCACTCTCATCACCACTCCATCCTTACAACCACCTGACTGCCCGATCATGTCACCAAGGTAACAGAAAGCTGGAACAACTTCATACTCCTCGTCGTTGACTTTCACATAGGTAGGAGTCGTTTGTGCGAGATTAGCAATTTCGCCTCGGCACACTTTGCACTTATAGTTGGGGTCATCTTTAAACTGTCCACGGATCCCCGAGCACTTGTGATGTACCCAGTGCTTGCAACAGGAGCACAAGATAGAATTGCGTCCTACACCCTGTCCACAGGCGCCGCATGGAAATTTACCGACAGATTTTGTAGCTCTGCTGTCCTGGTAGGTGCTGTGCATAACTTTGGTCTTCCTCACATTTACACGAAGCCCACGAGATTCAAGGCTATCTTTCCACATGGCGAAACGCGATTCCAAATCCACAAGGCTATCCGCAACGAGAACCAGGTCATCCGCATACAGGATTTCCCATGGGTAACCGTGTCGAAAGTTGCAAGATAGCGCCTCCATAACGATTATAAAAAGGAGTGGACTGAGTACTGAACCCTGGTGTACTCCCACTGTGAGATCGAAACTGCTGCTGTAACACCCATTGACGCGAATGTTGGACGTCGAGTTCATGTACATTGCTTGGACGACTTGAACAATCCACTCCTCGATGCCAGCCAAACGCATAGCCCACCATTGGACCCTCCTTGGTATGCGGTCAAACGCCTTTTCAAGGTCAACAAACATGAAGTGAACGTCTTTTTTCTTTGCAAAGAACTTTTCTTGAATCTGGCGCAAGGTGAATATTGCGTCCGATGTTCCACGACCGGGGATGAAGCCAAACTGCATCGAATCGATGTCGACTTGCTGTCTGATGAGGGGCGCTAACACGCGTTCCATAACCTTCATGATGTGATCTTGGAGTTTTAGGCCTCTGTAATTTGTTCTTTCAAGAGCGTCTCCTTTGCCTTTATAGCAGCTGATGATGGTTGACTTTCTCCACTCCTCGGGCACCTTCTGCTCTCTGATTATGGCATTGCAGAGCTTCACAATGCAGTCTGTGACCACAGCACCACCCGCACGTACCATTTCCACAACGATACCTGAAGGACCAGCAACCTTACCATCTTTCATTTTCCTAACTGCTCGCTCTACCATATCAAAAGTAATGAAAGGAGCCGGGCCGACTTTCGGGTGTATTTCACTCAGGGTGGACGGATCCCAGGGAAACTCCATATTGAGCCGCTTTTGATGATGTGATCTCCAGGCTTCAACCTTATCTTCGTCTGAAAAAGCCAGACACCCATCATCACGTCTGATGCACTTTTCACCTATGACGTCCGCGTTTTCGACCTTCATTTTCCGGGCGATTTTAAATATGTGATTTTTCTTGTCTATCACATCAAGATTGGTGAACTTCTCTTTTTAGCGAAGTAGACAGTGGACTTGGCATCACGCTTCGCAGCTTGATAGGCCTCTTTGTCGCCTCCCCTCTGCCACTCTTTCCAGAGTTTCCGCTTACGCTTTATAGCTGCGTCAACCTCCTCATTCCACCACCACGTCTCTCTACGCTTGACCGGACCCGCTTTCGAATAGCCACTTGTTGTTTCACTCACACTCATTAAGGACGAAACCAAAGTCTCCCAAATTTTGCTGACTTTATCACTCGCTTCCACGGTGTGAAGCTTCTCAGCAACCCGGTTTTCGAAAACTGCACGGCTTGTAGCCGATTTGAGCTTCCAAATGCGCAATGCATAGATGTTCTAAACAATTGAAAATGAGAATATCAATCTCATAGTTTGGAGAAAGACAAGTAAATCTCATTGAGATGATGTGAAAGGTAAATCAATTTTTGCCACTTTAAAATGGCGAATTCACATGTTGATTCGGAGAATTATGAGGTACATGTACTTACCGACTTCATTCTCAAAATCCTGAATCTTCTTCTTCAAATTCTCTTTCTCGTTATCATCTATTGAAGTTGAAGGTTCACCTCGTGAGTTGCTTGCTGTCGTCTTTCGATCATTTGTTGAAGATTTAAGAATTCGATTCCTCACTCTCATGTTCTCCATACTAGTCTCCGCTACTGATATGTCTGCCACTGGTGTTGTAAGGACTGTAGCTGCCCACTTCGATTTTCCTTTCCCTCACAAAACAGTAACTGTTTCTTTGAATTCAAATTTGCGTTTAAATATGGCTTCCTTGCTGACAACGGCGAAAGAGCTATCTTTCTCGAACTCGACGACTGCGAACATTGCTGGAGGACGTCAACTATAATTGTGAAATTCCTATGCTGCGAATTCAGTCCATTCTCACACAACCAAGCAACAATGACCATTTATGGCAAGATGTAGAGAACGATGATGCGGTATGACACGCAGACGTCATATATTAACCAATAGAATTACTGTGCGTCGAAACTCACTCATCTCATCTTCCTCATCGAGGTTATTGTGTGCGAAGCGTTGAATCTTCATTCGAAATTGCCACACACACACCGCCGACGACAAAATCAATGATCACACACACACACACACGAACTCTGCGGCTATTAAGATTTTTGTAAGGTTTTATGTACGGCTCTAAGGTAGACGTGGCGGCTATAATTCAGCAATTATTTGTCGATAAATGGCGGTCGTTATGAATAGAAGGATTTCCATGTTTTAACGCTTCGACCAAAACGTATCGTACAATTCGTATTCATGTAATACTTTCATCGGTTGATGCACCAATGCGTGCTAGTTTGCAGGGCATGGTTCAGTATAACGGCATTTTTGGCTGCAGCAGTTGCGAACATCAGGGAAGGAGAATTTCACACATTACTACGTATCCTTTCTGTGCCGAACCAGCTCCAATGAGAAACGATGCAACAATCCGTCTAGCAGGAGATATTACTGATGGTATTGTTCCAAAACCTGATACTTTCCAATCAAAAGGTGTATTGCATCGTTGTTCTCTCATGAAACTAGATCACTTTGATTTAGTTTCTTCTTTTGTACCAGATTACCTACATTGTATACTTTTAGGTGTTATGCGACGTTTGATATCGCTGTGGTTTGATAGAGGGAATCTCTTAAAGGTCTGGTATATTGGAAAGTATTCCACTGTTATTGACTCGCATCAACGAATATATATGAAGTTTACATTCCGTGTGATATTCGACGAACTTACCGTTCAATTTTGACTCGTAAATTTTGGCGGGGAAGTGAATACAAATCTTTTCTTTTATACTTTGGGCCCATTTGTCTACGGTCATACTTACCACCAGATTTTTACAACCATTTCCATTTATTATCAAACAGTACATTTCTCCTTCTTAAAGACAAGATTAGTGAGGACGATATTATCAGTGCAGAATACGCTTTATATACATTTTCGCAATATAATGAAATTCTTTATTGCGTTGAGCATATGACATGGAATTGCCATCAACTTCTTCATTTACTGTGCGAAATTGGGGCCCATTATGGGCGTGGTCGACCAGACCATTTGAGTCTTTCTTATATCAATTGAAAAAGTCTGTCACCGGAACTCAATACGTACCTTCTCAATTAGCTAGAAGAATACTTGATTATTGGTTCATGCGAAAGCAATCATTTGGTAATTTTAGGCATGGCGATTCCGGATTGCTGCATGTGACAGGGGCTAGAATTTTAAGCCCGCTCATCCAGAAAACTGCGCAAATCGGAGACAATCCAACTGAAGTACATGTGTTTACTAAAGTATTAATGAAAAATAGTGTGTTCACGACGTCATCATATAGTCGAATGGCAAAAAGGAAATGTTGTTATGCGACAGCGTATCTTCAAGGAGTTTTCTTCATTGTGAAATTAATTTCTTTTGCTTTATTGAAAATATGTGATTGCCATCAACCATGTTTGACACACGGCGAATTAACCCATTTAAGGCTGCCTATATAGATATCGGCAAATTTTATATAAAAATGGTGGTAAGTATTTCAGAATGTTATAATTAAGAATAATACATGATGACCAGTGCACTACAATAACCATTTCTTAGAAATTAAAGCCGTAGCGATTTCGTCACGATGGCGTTATATGATGTCAAAATATACAAAAGCATGTTTTTTTCAATTATAGCCTATGAATTACTCCAACAATACATGCCGAAGTAATGTGTCATGATAAAAGCTCTCCATCACATTTCAGAGGTATTTGTCAAAACTGTGAATTAGCAAATTTAATCAAAGGCCTGCATTATGCTACTTGTCGTTGCTGTTTGCTGTGAAGTCGTTATCGTTCAAATGAAAATAAGTTTATATGGGTTAATATATTTCGAAATTCCTGTCGAGAAATTTATTTTCTTACTGCGTCGACTCCAAAGTCAAGTTAGAGTTGGAGACCCTCGGTAATTTACAATGTCCACATCAATGAAGAACACCAAGAAATGAACGCATTTGAGATTGTTCAGCATTATGTAGGCCTACAACAATTCTTTTGTCCCGGGTAGTCACTGGTTTCTGCCACTAAGAGATCGATAAGACCATCAGCATGCGCATCAAGAATCTCATAAAGATTCTTGCCCTGAAATGCATCCAGAGAATGTTTATCTTATTTGCGAAAATGAGAATCACCGATATTTGCCACTTTATCGACTGCTTTTTCTGTGTACTGAAATGATCATTCAAATAATATTTCGTTGCAATTTCACACTGCCTACGATGTCACTAACCTCTGAGACATCGCTTGAGACACATACCTCTGAGATACATATACTCATCTTCAACTCATCATCCTCAAAACTCTGATGAAGCATTTACTTCTGGAGGCTTTGTGGCAACAGTCATATGCCGTCATCGTCGGCATTAGGCCTACTGCATATTTCAGTCCATAGTAAGCAACAGCTTGGGTATTGTCTTCAGATAGCTACATAGGTTGATATAATCAAGTTTAGCCTTTATAGATCTTTTAAACCAGTTTGGGCCATCTCGAGCTGCTGGCGTGCCCTAGTAGGTCGAGACGCACCGTCTACGGCCAATGAAGTTTTGCATTGAAGTTTTTCGAGTCGGAGGATATCTTTGTATTCTATGCTCAGGCGAACTGGCACCCTGCAATGTTTATGATGAAGCTATAAGTGGAAATGCTTGAGATTTGATCTCTCTTTGACGTTCGTTCGTACATGAGCCGACAAGTCCAATAATGTTGAGGAACGTGATATGGCAATGGACTTTGGTTGGTTTTGTGATGGGAAAGCCATAGGCTAAAAATAGCAACAAGCATTACACACACGTAGAAGACACTAAGAGTGCAATATTCCAATGCAATTGTCGATCGTATTCAGTATTCAACAAGCATTAGTTTTGAAGAAAATTGACAGTACTCACCACCGTTTACTTCATTTACACTGTTGTTGCATTTGACATTTTGTATATCATATTACGCCAGTGTAACTAAAACGTTACGGTTACAAAAAATTGACATGCCATGTCATGAATGATTATCTGATGAAGTATTGATTGCTATTTTCGGTATTTTATGAATAATGAGATTACGCAAATCACATGGATTGTAAATTACATGTGCACGTTCATCCACTGTGTCTTCCAGTATAGAAGCAGATTTTATGCCCAGTTTTTGTCTAATTTCGTGATCAAATTTAAGCACCAAAAAGTGCTAATTTCTGAATTGGTGATAGTTTGCGTGAAAATATATGATAAATCATGAATGGCAATCAAAATATTGTATCATATGTCGCTAGCTGGAGAAGACAGCAGATTCCGAAAAGTGCTGTAACGAAAACGCTACGATGGCGCCAAATGGGTTAAAGGCTGAAGTTGAGCTATTTGAGGACATGGTTATGGACTATTGAGGACATCTTGATATAAACAACTTGCCAGGATGCCAACATCTTCGAATTGTGACACCTGTTCACGGGATACAATTTATCGACTTAGAAAGTGTTCATAGGTTATGCATATTTTTTAAAAATTTTCTTGATATGAACGTAATTGCTATTCAGCCAGATATTTATGAACGGAACTTCTGAAAAGGATCTTTAGTAACATCATAGATGACATTCTACAGACTTTTCTTGACTAAAATATCTTATAGTTTGATATGTTTCCGTGTTACAATCGCTCCTTGTTTTCAGTCAAAAGAAAATCGTACCCATGGTCAAAAATAGTTTTTCGCTTTTATGCACAATTCATGAGACTTTAGAATCATTAGATATTATTTGTTTTACATGTTCATTGTATTTCGTAGGCACCACACACGATACAGCATATGAAGATGCTCATATATTTCTCTGCATCTAACGTCGGATTGTTTTAAAATAGACATTTTTAAGGAAATGATGAACATTTGTTAATCAAATGAATTTTGATTAAAAAATGCTCTATGAATATTAAAACCAAAAGTTGAAAGAAAATTTAAGGCCTTAGCGGTCTAGATAATTGAGCAGATAATGACAATACTAGTAAATGATATTTCATGAGTTCAATATATAAGATCTGTTAACAGATTATAAGAAAAAATCTTACATAGTAAAAGTATAAGGTTTTATGGAATTCATTATATAAGATCTGTTAACAGGTTATAAGAAAAAATCTTCTATAGTAAAAGTGTAAGGTTTAATGGAATTCATTATATAAGATCTGTTAACAGGTTATAAGAAAAAAATCTTGCGTCGTAAAAGTGTAAGATTTCTTGGAATGTATTATATAAGATTTAGTATCAGTTTTTAATTAAAGATCATAACATAGTAAATGTGTAAGATATGAAATGAATATTATATAAGATCCTATATCAGAAATTAACTTGTTTCTTGCGTGAGAAATGTTTAAGAATTTTTATAAGATCTCTCATATAGACCTTATAGAGATAATGTTAATATTCTTATAACCTTACATTCTTTAAAAAAATCATAGGATCTTATATGAGATTCTTATAAGATTTTCAAACTTTTCTCGCACGGGAAGGATCACATAGATCGAAAAATGAAGCTCATGTTCGTTAGAATAGATTATATGTACAATCGCACATGCCCATCAAGTCAAAAGTTCCAATGGACAGCGAATTTGTTTCCAAAGCAGAAATCCTTGATTTCTTAGCATTCATTCACTCACTCAATCCCTTTTTGCGTCCTTTTCTTCCAGAAGATGCTGGGTTAGACGTCTGCTGCTTGAGTATGGACTTCCATTTCGGTCGATCACGGGCGTCCGTATCCTGGGCTCCAACACGTTTGAGCTCGTCTTTCACCACTTGTTCCCAGGTCTTCTTTTGTCTTCCTACTCCTCTTTTACCATCTACTTCCATCCACATAACTTTTCTGATCCACTCTGTCTCATCCCTTATTACCACATGGCCAAACCAACACAGTCTTTGCCTTCTCGCGACGTCTGTGATGTTCTCTAGACCCAGTGCTTTTCTGATGCTATCATTCGATTTCCTGTCCGATAGTCCGACACCACACATCTACCTTAGCATTCGCATCTCCACTCGCTCAATCATCTTCTCATGGGATGAAAGCAACGGCCATGCCTCGCAACCATAAAGCATAGGTTGCCGCACACAGGCTCCATACACGAACCTTGGTTCTCAAAGATGGCCCTTTGGACGTCAAGAAGGATTGCAGTTTATGGAATTTACACCATCCACATCTTATTCTTGACACTGCCACCGACTCAACACTTCCAGAGCTATCGAGAACGTCCCCAAGATAGGAGAAACTGTCCACACACTCATGGCGAGCTCCTTCCATGTCGACACACTTCGCAGTCGATTCGACATCCATGTTTGGCCCTGATACGCATGCTCGGCAAACGAAGTTGGTAGCACCGCTCAGGTTTCCCTTCACTTTGCTGCATCTCGCATGCACCCACTTCGCACAGGAAGTGCACCGAACAGAGTTGTTTCCAATTACAGTACCACATATCCCACATGGCCATTTCGCTGTTAGGTATTTTCTTTCTATCGAATCCCTTGCTCCATTAACAAGTACCTGGCTCTTTCTTGTGTTCATCTTCAGACCTTTCGCCGACAGACTCGTTTCCCAGGCGGTAAATTTTTCTTGGAGTTCACTCTCAGCAGCAGCCATAAGAAGAAGAAGGTCATCAGCATTTAACAGTTCGCATGGCAAACCTTTTCTTACAGAACTGGAAACAGCATTGATGACGACGGCAAAGAGTAAGGGAATTAGGACAGAGCCCTGGTGCACACCAAGATTAACCGGGAAGCTGTCACAATCTCCGAAAGATGTTGTTACAACTGTAGACGCACCATGGCAGAGTGACATGATTGCTCTGACAAGCCAGTTTTCCACACAACTCTTTCTAAGCGACCATCGCAGAGCTTCCCTTGGAACTCAATCAAAAGCGTTTTCCAAATCGACAAAAGCCATAAATTCCTTTTTGCGTTTGGCATTATAATGCTCAACAATCTGCCGTGTGATGAAAATAGGATCTGTCGTGTTTCTTCCGGGCATGAAACCAGGCTGCATCTCATCTAAGGAAATTTGGCGACGCAAACTCTTTTCTATGACACGTTCAAACACTTTCATTACATGATCGAGTAACTTGATCGCTCTTGATCATTTCTTAGCATTGAAGGGACTTGATTACAATCACCAAAAGAAATATTCGCCAAAACTGATAGAGGCTATCAAGTCTGCCTTCTTTAATCATTGGAAAAGTAACTTTGCTATATAATCATGTTACAGTTTGTGGCAAATTGAATTTTTAAAATTGGATTTAGCCTTTTTTGCTATTTCATTCCGGTGTTCCACCATTGTTCCCATTCCGGCGGGTTCTTTAAAATTTCAACGACTTCCAATGGGAATTTCCGCATAGGCGGAATTTTAAGAGTAGTGGGAATTATGAGGAAATTAGTGTACTGAGTTAGTTTTCTAGACTGAGTGTGTAGAAGATTTTTTGACAATTTAGATTTTCTGTGATAACATGACGTTTCCGATTTTGAACTTAGCTTTAAGTCATTCCTAATATGGATTGATGTATGTTTAACTCATGAGAAGTAGCTATCTTCTGTTGACAAATCTTATGTACATGTCGGATAACTGCAAAACTATGAAGGGTGAACAAGGTGGATTATTTACACCTCAGAAGAAATATTCCTCGCATGTTCAATGTGCATGATTGCACACTTCACTTGGTGCGCTTTTCTTTTTTTGCGTTCAGTTTACGTTTTAAGTATACGTTCAATTCCATGAGCACTTCTGTGATAGTTACCGAGTTGATTTCTGACCTCTACGCATTCTTTTCCAATAGTCCAAAGAACACTTGTCAGTCGGTTGAGATTTTGGAGGTGATGGACTGACTCTTGGACAAACATTTTCTCAACGTCATGTCGAAGCGTGCTGATTCAAGGTGCTTCATGTTTTGCACCGTATGTTATCACAACATGATACAGTTTGTACTAACACTCATCAGCACAAATCAGAAGTTGAAGCCTGTGAAAGTTCGATGTAAATACTTTTCTTATTAATAAACTGCAAATAATTCTAGCAGTAAACCTTTGTCCTAGGGAGATGATACAATTACCTTCAAAATGAAATGAAGCAACCTCCCGTCAGCTGCCAGAAACTTCCTTCATATAATAGAACAAAATGACCATAGTCCATAATTTTATTCAATTATATTGTGAGCTTTCTCCTTTCAGGATGTCGACTCCAAAAGCCCTTCTGCAGCAGATCTTTGTTATGAACGCTGACGAACAGCTGGAATTTTATCAACTACTAACGGAGGGCCTCATTCGGCGAGGAGTTCTCAACGCGACCGTATCTTGAACTCTACGTTGCGAGTACCATTCCTATGTCTATACATCATTGGTCACATCCAAAATGGTGAAATAAAGCAAGCAGATCTAGTGAACGAAATTGTTGTCCGTTATCTCATTCGCTGTCTGTTTCTGGTTCTCTATACACACGAGGAGTTTTCGTTATCTTATCGATGTTTTAGAATTTCTTCGTGCAATTTTGTGTACATAGACTATTGTCTTCTCTGTCAAATAAAAGAAACTAAAAAAGAGCATGACTTATCATTTTCTCGCAAGTGCGTGTGGTAATCTGTCACGTGATTAAACGGAGCTCATAAATATTGGGTTTAGTATAAAAAACAGGATTGTTAATGGAATGGAGCGCAGACACCCCACTTCGACAATTAATCTGATAATATAGACCGTGTCCAGTAACTTCGATATCGTGAGTCCAGTGGTCGGGCCGGCTGCGAAAATGTTAATAAAAATGAACTCGCTGAAAAAATAAATTGAGATCTTGTGATTCGTGCATTTAGATGAACTTTGCTTTCTAATGGACTAAATGCTGGTTTACAGGATGAAAAAACATGTAAACTTATCATGTTCCTTTAGTCAGTCAGACTTCATAGATCGTAGCGTTTTACATCTTGTAGCAGGCTCAGCAGAAGAGAAGGTTTCCGTTTTAATAGTTATTCGTATGTTTTAAATAAGTTTCTTTGGCTGATGTATACATAATGTTGAAAGCGCCCATCTAAAAAAACGAGTAAGCCTATTGTCTATTCTCGGAAGCACATCAGGCGCGGAGTTTTGTAGTCGAATTGCTATTTGTTCCACTTCATGTTCTTTTTGTGCTGAGTGTTTAGCAAGAATGCGGCGTGTACATACTAACAGTCTAGGTTTGACCCGACTTAAGGTCTCCTGGAACATACCACAAGGCCACAGCGCCGGTCAAAACCACGAGCGAAACTTTCAGAACTATTAATTAATATTGCAATCAAATGTAATTCAAAAATGTGTTAGACAATAGGGCTTACGACAGAAACATGGACGCAGAACAATGGGAATTTCAAAGCAAACGCATCGCGGTAAAGCTCCAAAACCGTCCCTAAAATGATAACAAAGTATCGCATTATAGTTTGGGATATTTTTTCAATTAGCCCTGTCCCCCAAACATTGTCTGCTGACCAATGCAAAAAAATGATCTTTTTAGTTTCTCAGCCAAATACATCATGTATCTGGTTGTTGCACTTAAAGGAAAAAATCAACCATGGATCATCACAATTGAGCAGTTGTGAATCTTAAAAAATGTCTTTATTCTTTCGACCAGACTTTTTGATTTTTCTCAAAATTTGAATTTATTGCTGAAGCCACATTTTTTATTCGAATTTCATGAAAACTCACGGAATTATCAAGAACCATAATGCTTATAGATGCGAATTTTTATTTGATTGGACAATAATTATCATTTTCAAAATCTCCATCTGACCGAAACCACAAAATTATCGGTCAGAAGACATAATACAAACAATACGAATACAAAACTTGTAAGTACTCATCTGGTGTTGGATCGCTACTATGATTTTCGAGTTCAACATAAAAAATTGACTATATGTAGGCCTACCGGTACTCAATTTTTCAAAGAAAACGAAGTTGCAAAGTTGAGAAGACAATTGCCCAAAATGTTATTACATAAAAAGGTGATTCTCACAAATTATACAAAATCGATGTCCCGAATTTATAAAAGGAGATCTAAGCGATAATGGTATTAATGCATCCGGAGCTTCATGAGACATCTATGAATGTATCCCTGCCACATCAAGGGTAAATTTTGTATTAAAATTGAATAGCACCCAAATGTAAATTAATAATCCCTAAAATCATTGAAATAATCCTGTCCCAAAATTGACAGTCTCATGTTTGAACGATTCTTTCTTCCATAATATGATTTCCAGCTGTAAGAATCTTGGTTTGTTATCCCAATTACATCTTATTTTAGACATCTGTCTTGAGTTTTGGTGGAAAACAATATTCCATCCCAATTTTAGGACCCACCATATACCTGTCCCAGGAATATGGTGTGTTCGATGCATAGTTAGTGAAACTTTTGTGAATTTTTCTCTTTGCATTCTATGTTTCTCTATTGAGCACGAAATATTATCATAGGCTATGTGTGCATCAGAAATACAAGAGTTATTTTTGTGGCATTTAATGATTTGTATGATATCGGATCCTAAACATAACCATCTTTTTTAAGTGAGCAGAGAAACATAACTCGGTCGATGCACAATCTGTCGCAGAATTGGAGATAAGAATAGTTCAACCAGCTTGTGCTTAAGAAGCACCCTAGGTATGCATAACAATCACATATTAATTTTCTCCGAAGCCTCTTCAGCTTTGGAAGAAGACTCTAAAGATACCACAAAATGTAACTCGTTCGATGCGTGACTCGTTCGATGCACTTGCATCGAACGAGTTACAAGATGCATCGACCGAGTTACGCGCGAAATTCAGATTTACTAATTTGTCTTTTATTCAACATGATATGACTCGCATCATGTCCCGACTGTGTGATGAACAATGACTCAATCATATTGCTTACCATTGCCAGTGTCGGGTTGCATAGATATCCACAAAATGTCCATTCTGATTGCGAGCCAACGCTCTCTTACGTTCGTGTCAGTATTTTGAAATAGTCAAAGGAATATCTATGCATGTTTTTGCGTGACAACAATTGTCAGCGAGATATCGGAACGTTTCGACATTCAAATATATTCTTCATTCGTCGTCTGTGTCAACGTCAACGAACAGTTAAACTCATTCTGATCGGAAACTGAGAAAGCAACGGTAAGTGTTAACATCTGGTATTCTGTTTTGTTTAGAATCGAAGAGAATCATGTCTACACGTTATAGCCTAATGCCGAAACAAAAAAGCCAACCATTGTATAATTATAGATTTCCTTAGTAAAAAAATGTATCATACTCGTACACGTAGGCCTATCGATATATGCCTAAGAGTTACTGGTTGCCGATAGACAGACCTATACATAAAGATGCTCCGAGAACAAATGACAGTTCAATTTCCTTTTTGCTAGACGTTTTGCTCTCGACACTTGTTTCAGTCGGACCAAATTTTTGATGTCAATCTTATCAATGTAGCTCATTAACCTGATTCTTGGGGGTCGGAGCTTCTCCACACCTCTCTAAGGTTAGCTGACATGTTTAGATTTAAAAAATATTTAAAATCTTTGACATGATGCTTTTTATCAATGAAATAATGAAAGCGTCATTCTAATTCTGAAATCTTGTTAATATTCAGGAATGATTGCTTTCATTTAGATAGTTTCTCTACCACTAGATTCTATAGGCTACAACCATCCAGTCCAGGCTGGAATAAACGCGCGTTTTAAAAGAAACATATTAAGGCTCAAAGCAACAAATAAATTAAGAATATTTGATTCATAATCAAACTTCCCACATATATTTCGGCTTAATTCTGATACTCAAAGAGATTTGGAAGAAGAAATTAGATGGAAAAAAACTCGGTGCTAACTCACTATTTTACTATTTTAGTTGATATACTACTATGTCACGATTTTAGATGGCGTCTCGCAAAGCTTATAAATAATGCAGGCCTATTTCAAGATACTGGTACTGTACGTCAAATAAATGGACTTATAAATCTTTGTTTATATGTCATCAGCATGCCTCCTGGTGTTGACCATGTGTTAAGTGAGCGGAACAAATTGGTTACCATTTAAGCTAACACCATTTAGTAGATTTTCACCATTTAGGTGTTGTAGCTCTTTCAGGCGCTTAAGCTCATATGAAGCAAATGATAATTTTTAACCGAGGTTTAAGAGTTTAAATAAACTTAATTATAAGTTCTTAACATTTTGCACTTAGGATTGTTCACGAGGTGAAATGGAATTGGTAACGAAGATATTTCTGTATTTATTTTGTATATTCTTTTAATGTAATGCTTTGGTCATCTTTTAGGACACATCTCTTCGATAAAACAGTAGATTATGAATGTGTAGGCATAGCTACTACTACAACTCCTACCTTTTACAGAATGGCACGAAAGCTTACTCCAGAGCAGCGGCAAAGACAATGAGAAAGGGACCGAGAATATCGGTGGAGGAAACCGGCTTCCGCAGATCTGGCCTACTTGGAGAAGAAACGAGCAATCGATAGGAGATCCATTGCAACACATAGAGACCGTCAAGATTCTTGAGCAAAGCGAAAATTTCTACGCGATAGAAACTGTACATGCGCGAATATAGGAAAAACCGAAAGATAGAAGCCGAGACGTCATTTTCGAGCACCAGCACTGTCAGTAAATCGACAACTGCATCTCTTAGAGAGGGGAGCAAACCTTAAAACAGCAAATTATGCTAGAGACTTCGTTCAAGCAACACAGGATTGCAACATTACTATCGGCCTTGTTTCTGGTGATGATGAGAAACGACATGAAGATGTGTTGTTGCGGAACGACCGGCTTGTTCCGCACGTTCCGCAAATAATGAGAATTTCCTTTTATTGTATTATTTACGTTGCTTTGTATGCTAATTGATTGTAATTGATCTATTAGTAATTAGTAGATCTATTGTAATTGACTGCTAATTGAACTTTGTATGCTAATTGTATGCTACTATTTTGAAATTCTTATAGTTGTAATGAAAATTGATTAATCATAACTGCTTTAGCTTGCTACATCGATTTCTTTCAGGATATTGCTAAATGTGCACATAACAATGAACTGTTAGTTTGGTCAGCAGCTGAAAACCATTGACAAGTAGGCTTATACACCAAAGTCGTGCATTGATGCATAAATTTTCCCATAATGCATTTCACCCGTATTTTTCCTTAATTTGACCTCTTCAGGCTCATAATGTTGAATGTGTTGTTTCGGTTATGCAAATGCAGAAGTGTCTGTGTCTGCTACAATGCACGCACGTGGAAACCAAGCATCCAAAGGGAGCCAGCAAAGCATGGGGCCAAGTCCTGAAGTGGAGAATGATGATCGACAAGCTGAAACTCGCCTTTGCAAAGCTGCAGCCCTCAAATACTTCAAGACATTCAAATAGCCATTCCTTTAGTTTTAGATTGCATGCATACTTTTAATGGAATAAAACTTTGTTTTCCGAAGACTTGAATTTAAGCAAATGTCTAAGGAGGGGGGTCAAGTTGATGAGAGATCCATGCAGCAAGCTACACTAGCTATGCGCAAAAATGGCACGAGACAATCTTATTAGAGGCAAAGTAGGGTCTTACATCAAAAAACGTTTCGCCAGATGTTTGTTCCACGATACGCAAATGTTTCATGCAAACTGTAACTCTTTCGATGCAAGCTGCAACGCGTTCGATGCAACATGTAACTCGTTCGATGCAACAAAATTTTGAATTTCACATATATACTGAAATACAAAATTGGTGTGATCCCCGTTATACTCTCTGCTATTTGGTCGACATATAGAGCCTTAAAATTAAGTTAGGTCACAAGAAATTTTGGAATGGTGACCTTCCAAGACAAATTTCGATGCAAATTTTGTATAATTTGTGAGAATCACCCAAAATGGATTTACCAGGCTTCATTTCGATGCTCTTCGTTGCTGTAGTCTTAGGCCTTATATTGTCTTTCTGAGGAGATTATTGAAAAGGAAATTGACTTTGTAATTTTCCTTTTCCTATTGTTGGCATTTCCTGAATGGCATGCGTAGGTACACTTCTTGAACAGGCATGAGATTTGTGAATATGTTGAAGCTAAAACAAGTTCTGTTCATACTCATTCGTTCCAGTTGTTGCAGAGAAATTTGAAAGTTTCATTTCATGAAGCCATGATAATCCATCCCGGCCATTTTATAACCTTGCGAAAACTTATCATGAGCTTTATTCCGGAGTGTAAATTTACATCGAAAAGAGAATGCATTTCGCATCATATTATTCCATAGAATATTTGCTTCAGTGTGACCGCATAATCTACAAGTTATAGCTAGCTCTTGTTCATGAGTGAAGACGCAATCTTTGCAACATGTTCATTATTGCTGGCTTACTCCTCGCCAAGTGATCCTGCAAAGTCCATCGAAGTATTCCATACGGTTCCTAGTCGAATACATTTCCCTTGAGATATTTCATCATCTTGCCTTGCAACGATTCTTAAGTTTACGATCCTCGATTCATCTTGTTCTTTTGATTGGCATCGTGCTAAAAGTGCGAGAATTAAATAAGGAACATAAGGAATATTGGCCTAGCAACATTTAATGAATGAATACAGTAGAGTGGGCCCTTTAACCCTTTCTTTGCTAATTTTCTGAATGCGTTTGTCAGGTGAGTGCGCAAGACGGAAGCCTCCGTCATTGTTGCATTATGTACAAGGTGCGCATGACGGAAGCTTCCGTCGTGATGGTTCGCAAAAATATATTATTCCTAATTAAACTAGCATGGCACAAAATGATTCAACGCTACTGATTCAATTATGACTGCTTTGTCAACAGAAAGCTATGAGCTTCACGATGGTGTTTGAAAAATTTAAATCAAAGCAATAGGCGTTGAGATATCGATGTTATTAATGTGTGTGACGTATTTACGCTATAAACGACACTGAAGTTATCCTAGTTCTACAATCATTGTCCTAAGCTTTTCAATGATAGTTTCCCCAAAACTTATCATATCAATGCACTGAAAAAACACGATATTTTCTCATTGAATATTATACCTTTTCTATACCTTTTGCCACAGCTGTTGTCTCAACCGGCACAGTTGTTGGCAAATTAAGATTTCTACATACTGCGTCATTATCATTTCTAATGGAAACATTTGCATATCATAGCACCATTTTGACAAGCTAGGAATTCCAAGTCTTCTCAACTGGCATAGTTGTTGGCAAAACCAGCATACTTGTTGTCAGTAAATAATTTATTACAGATATCATTGCTCTATCGCAGTTGGCTATGGTACCTTAAACGTTGCATAACGTCATTTTCAAATCAATTTGATCGAAAATGCCAGGCGCACGAATCACCCAGATCGATCGTGACCGTTTGATTGATGCATACTTAGAAGGTCGTGACTATATTGAATTGGCCGATGCACTGTCCATTATTCAGCGTTCGGCCTACCGCATAATAATGCAATTCAAACGAACCAACGAACGTACTGCCTTGCCAACTGGAGCACCCCCTCCAAAGAAGATTTCACAAGAAATGAGGGACGATTTGATTGACTTTGTGGGAGATAAACCTACAGCAACTCTAGACGAAATGAAATCGTTTTTACTCAACAAATATCCTGGCCGAGCGTTTTCAACAACAACAATTCGGCGCAGTTTGGATGGCGCCTTGATCACTCTTAAACTTGTGCGTTCTGTTCCATTTCAGTGGAACAGCTCCGAAGTTAAAGAGGATCGAGCTGTCTATGCTCAATGGATGATGTCCACGGGTGTCACCAAAAACCTGATATACGTCGACCAATGTGGGTTCAACGTTTGGACGGCCCGCAATTTTGGACGATCCTCAAGAGGTAGTAGCGCAGTGAGAATGGTCGATGGACAGCGAGGCCGAAACCTCACCCTTGCTTTGGCGGTGTCTCCTCAATTTGGACTAGTACACCATGTATTTGTGACAGGAGGGATGACTAAGGAGGGATGCGCAGCGTTTCTGAGTGAAGTATCCTCCTTATTGGAGGATGATGAGATAACCATCATCCAAGATAACGCTCCTTCCCACCGCGACTGTCCATTTCTAAGTGATATTCATGATGTGAAGTGTCTCCCCCGATATTCTCCATTCCTCAACATAACTGAGAATGCAATCTCATGTCTTAAGAGTGCAGTAAAAAGACAGCTATCTTCACAAGAACTGCAACTTAAATTTTTCAACCGGCAGTTAGCGACTGAAGAAGGAATCACTTTCTTCAGCAACTCCGACTCCAAATTTTGCAGAGATGCATCATGAGCAACATCAACGAAATAACTTTGTCGAAGTGCCACAGTTGGTTTGGACATACCTTGACTAACATCTATCGCTGTCGTGAACGCGAAAGCATTTTTGCTTGACTTTACCTAACTTCCGTCGAGTTAAGATATTTTTCAATAAGCTCTTTAATGTAATTTATTGTTTTACAAAATGTTAAATGGCTACAAATATCTGAAAATTTTGCATATATAGGCATTAGAGTAGCGTTATTTTATAAATAAACCGCATAATGGCGGAACATAGTTAAATTAATCTTGATCTTATGGGACACAGCTCAAATAGGGGTAAAAGCAAAATTTCTTCCCTTATAGAAGATACCATACAAAAAAGTATTGAAAATTGAGTGAATGAAAATCAGAGTAAGCCAGAAACTGCCACTCATCTTTCGCATCGAGCATAAAATTGGGTGTCATCAACGTGTAAATGTGTCATCAACTTCATCAACTTAAAAGTAAACAATAAAGTAGGCATACTAACTTGATAATCTATACATGTACACCAATTTTAGACTGGATGCACTATTTTGTTACATTATATGTTTGCTGGACACATTGAAAAAACATATTGGTAAAAAATATTTGAATTAAAAATAGACTACGATATTCACATGGGCAGTGATTCCCGATCTTTTTGATAATCATGATATCCGTCACTTTCAAGCTAAAAGTAAAGATATCTGATCTACTGCCAACAACTGTGCTGGTTATGACAACAGCAATGCCGATTTCAGATAGTTATAAAGAGATTGTCCACAAATATGGAAGTTATGTCAATATCAGCTATGTTGATTGAGAGAAGATATTGAAGGATTGCCAACAACTATGCTGGTTGAGACAACAGCTTTGGCAAAAGGTATATTTCTATTTGGATATAAGTAAGTTCAATTTAGTTTGCAGAAATTTCTTTGGTAAGAAAGTAAGTTTGATTTAGTATAAGTAAGATCAATTTAGTTTTTCTTTAGATATCTTTGATAATAATTCCTAGTGCTCCCTTAGAGTTTCAAGAAGGCAAAATATCAAAAGATCACATAAACGCCTTTCTTCCTTTCTTTCTGTAGTATTCCATTGAATAGGAACAGACCTGACATCTTTTAGTGTATAAAATAAACCATCAAGACGAGCACTTAGCGTTTGATGTGAAATTGTTGGCTTTTGAGGTAGTCGCTGTCTCAATAATGCAATCATTTCATTCAGTGTTGCTGTTGGCTTCTGTTCAATGAACTCTTGTACAACCGCCATCATTTCGTCGTCAACTTTGACATTTCTAGAGCCGCCTTTTTGTTTGGCCTCGATCCGACCAGTTTTCTTATAGTTCACAATCACATTCCTCGCTGATTGGGGCTTTATACCAAGATAATTGGCTAAATTTAGCCAATCCTTGTTGTCATTAAATGCATTGACAAGGCGCTCCCGATCAGTAAAGCTTATCGTGTTATATTTCCCTCTCAACATTCTTGAACGACACTTCGAGTGAATATGATTTAAACTATGGCAATCAGAATTTAAATAACGCTAACACAATTCTAGCATTACAGTGAAATTCAAAATTTTAATAAATTCAAATCGTCATCGATTCACAATTGACACACTGGGAAAAGTAATCAAAGATATCTAAAGAAAAACTAAATTGATCTCACTTATACTAAATCAAACTTACTTTCTTGCCAAAGATATTTCTGCAAACTAAATTGAACTTACTTATATCCAAATAGAAATGGAAAAGGTATATTTACATGAATATATCACGCTTTTTTCTGCATTGTTTCACGGTCTTTTCCCATAGAAATACAGCTTAGGACAATATCACGCTTTTTTCTGCATTGTTTCACGGTCTTTTCCCATAGAAATACAGCTTAGGACAATATCACGCTTTTTTCTGCATTGTTTCACGGTCTTTTCCCATAGAAATACAGCTTAGGACAATATCATTATTATGTAGATTTTGCATGTAACAATGCAAAATCTACATAATAATGACACATTGATCTGATCAGGAAAATGGAACGACGCGTCGACTTAGATGAAGCAGCTACTTCCACTGACGAATTAGACTACGACTCCGGTGATGATATTGAATTTTTGGAGGATGACCTTGACTTCTCAGACTGGACTAATGTTCTGTCGACAACCACAGTGATATGTATGCAGAGAATGATTCAACATTTTTTGGATTGCATGGCCTGCATCCACGATACGACGATGTGGAACCAAAGGACATTATCTTCTATTGCAATACGCTGCTTCCTAACGAATTTTTTTATTTATTAGCTCACTACACCAATGTCAGAGCAGATATATACATTGCTCAAGCAGGCAAATCTTCTACCCTTCTGTCAAGATGGGTGTCAACTAACGCCCAAGAAATGAAAAAATTCTTTGCCTGTCTTTTAGTCATGGGAGTTGTTCGAAAGCCCAGAATTGACATGTATTGGTCAACTGACCCGATTACAGTGACACCATATTTTTCAAACGAGAAGTGTTTATCAAGAGACCGTTTCTTCATCCTACTGAAATTTCTATAACGCTTCGCAAACTACAGTCATTTGAATGAAGAAGATCCACTGAGGAAAATATCTCCATTCGTTGAGCGTGTGAAATCAATTATTCAGAATGTGTATTTGCCTGATCAACATGTATCCATGGATGAGATTTTACTTTTGTTCAAAGGCAGACTTTACTTTCGAGCATATATTCCTAGTAAGCGCTCGCGATACGGCATCAAAATCTACGCATTGATATACAGGTTTGGCTATACTTGGAACTTCTTCATACATACATCGGCTGCTGATTTGCAACTGCCGGAGTCAGTCAACATCTCCAAGTGTGACCTTGGATTCAGCGGTAGCGTGGTTGTCTCCCTATCGCACGCGCTCTTTGACATGAATTATCGCATTTTTTGTGACAACTTTTTTGTATCCGACAAGCTGGCTGAATATTTACTGCAAAACCGCACTCATCTTTGTGGAACAGTAAGATTCAACCGGCTTCCCCGCATTGTCAAAGACAACTTCCCAACGGAGGTGAACAATGTCAAGCACTTTCGAAAATCGAATATTTTGATCAGTTGCTTCTTCGAAAAGAAGCAGTCTGGGAAGAAAATGATCTCTATTTTGGACACAACATCGAGAGCATCTGAAATCGAGAAAGATACAGTAAAAAAAGGAGGAGCTGTCACTAGGTCAAAGAGACCTTCTTCGTTAAAAGATTACAACCAATTCATGGGATCCGTTGATCAAGCTGACGCCCAATTGCATCCGTACGACATAACATGGAAAACATTGAACTGGTCCCGCAAAGCCGGTATTCATCTACATCGTCTTGTTCTAAATGCGTTTGCCTTGTATATAAGCAAACAAAAAATGATCACACATTTCTCTCATTTACCATGAAATACACGGAATACTTATTCGATTCTACTGGGATTGGTAAAAAATCAGGAAACAGAGGTGGTTGGCCACAATTGTTTGAGCCTATTTCGCAAAATCATGTCCCCTCCAAAATTCCAGCTTCCAGTAAGAAAGCAAATCCTTCCCGTCGGTGCAGAGTCTGTACCTCAAATGGTTCGAGAAAGGAAACTCGCTTGTTTTGTTCATCATGCGACGATCAACCTCCATTGTGTGCGCATCCTTGTTTCAATATTTTGCACCAATATAAATGATATTAGCATCCTGTATATTGTAAGCATGATGAACTCTTTCTGAAATGCGTGTTATCCTAAATACAATTTTTATATCTGTTTATGAAACTCTTCGATTATAAGTTAGAACATCTCCTGAATAGAAAATATAATTCTCTTGAAATTTGTACATCCAATAATTATGCATGCGTATATTAAATTAAGTGCGTATAGGCCTGGTATAGATTCAGAATGAATAATAGACATTTTAGTTAGAGAGAGAGAGAGAGAGAGAGCCGATTTCACCAGGAAAAACTCGCACACGAAAGAAACACTAGAAAATTCAACTAGCATTGATAGCAATATATTAGAGGACGGAAGCTTCCGTCATGCGCACTGAGCAGTAACTGAACTAGCATAATTATCGGCACTATTGAGGACGGAAGCTTCCGTCCTTATTATAGAAAGGGTTAAGCACTGATTGAGTGCAGGCTTATGCTAAAAGATAAAGGATAGACCGGGGAAATAGATCGGGCGGGTATAAGTACGCCATACTGGGCGTGCCTTACCCGACATAGGTTTCATTAGACTAATCATTCTATCCAAGCTACTTTAAGTTCTGATCTTTATGATGACAATTATAAACAACAACTTTTAATAGTAGCCTATGTCCTAATCAGTAGAACGGAATTTCAGCAATCCTGTAACAAACAATATTAGTCATGCCGATAATTATGCAGTCACCAGGGTTCCGCGAACATTTCAGCTTGACCTTCACGGAGGGGCCAAGTGAGAAGCTGGCGTGAAGGCGCAAGACATTTGTGTGTCACAGCAATAATGGAACACACAACCTGTCTTTGGGATACTTGTATTCTGAGTTTAGGGGGAGGGCGTACTTACCCAACCTGACCCTAATGTCAGCCTCTTGAATTGGATAAATTGTCGAACAGGCTTTCGTCAGATGCAGAAATAATGTAATCTAGCTCATTATATTGATTTTCTGTAATATTAGAGGAAAGTCAAGCAATGCTGCTGCAGAATGAGGGCAAAAAAGTCATGCTCAGACACATTTCAAGGTTTTGAATGGTCAGGATTGTTACATCTTTACAAGTTTAGATTTCCACAGCACTGAATTTTTACATCATCCGTCTTTTCTCTTTTGATTTGTAATTATTGTTTTTTTTTAATTTGATGGGCAATTCCACGTAGGCATCGACCTCGACGTTGAAAATTTCAAATGAGATTTCAATGATTTTGTTTATCAATTATGTCGAACAATGCTCAAAATCACTAGAAATTGATAACAACTTGAATCTACAATTCATTGCTCTATTCGAAATGAGAGGAAATTTTGGCATAATAGTAAAACTTGGCCCACAATTGCAAAAAGATAACATATTTTTATTCAAGTTTGAACTAGGCTATAGACTTCCAATATATATCTTATAATCTTTTACACTTTTCAAATAAGGATGCAACATATTTTTAAGTCGTGAAGTTTGATTTTGCTTACCTATCATAGATTTCACAAGAATGTCATCTGAAAATAGTGATCAAGTCGCGAGCGTCCGTTACGCTCAAAATGCTTCCAGTTTGTAGAGTTTGCAAAAGCACATAGAAAGTTGATATATCGTGCATAAAGCGAGTTTCAGCAATGTAATCCAGTAATACAATCAATTCTACGAATAATTGATTTCATGAATCTTCACATTGGATTGAAATTCCGAGCGTCCGTTATGTAACAGACGCTCGCTTTAATGAAAAATCTTTAAGACTTACTTTCATCCACAGGCATTGATCCAACAGGAGTGTCTAACTGACTAAATTTAATTTGTTATTCTTATCTGTAACATCACATAAGGCAAAAACTGTGATATCGAGGTAATAAGGAGTAGGCCTATTAGTGAAAATATGATAGAGTATAGGCTAGCAAGAGAACTGATGAAATCGGGAGGAAGTGAATTTCTACGACATCTCTAAGAAAATAAAAAGTGTCAACGAATATGCCAATTAAAAAGGAAAAATAATGAGAGCGTATATGGTTAATGACCAAGTATCAGACGTCTGTCAAATGCCACAATCGGTCAACAAAACCATCAAGGGCGGGAAAAGAACCCCAAAAATCTTCAAGAACAATATTTTTGCCAAACTTCTGGGACAACCAAGTCGATGAATGCTAAAAGTAATGTACAGGGTGGGGCAGAGCAACTTCCTTATTTGAATTCGTCTTCCTGAAGTGTGATTTGCTCCGATAACTTTGAGAAGCGGTTTAATCGAGAGAGCGTAGCCTACTGTAAAGATGAAGTAGATTGACAAAAGAAATTGCACAAAAAGGTAGAAAATTTTCATCATTCAGACAATGTTTCATAACAAGCTACTGGACAGAAAGATATGTTCATCGAACGATCTGTTCTATGTAAGAACAAATCCTAAAGCACAGCATGGTGAAAGTGAGTCCATGCAGTGTTCAAATTGCAGCAAGCCTACATTGAAATCGTCCCCTCAAAAGCTAACTCTCTCAGCCCTCGATGTAAGGCTTTTCTTGATCTCATCTTCAATCTATATCAGCCGAAGAGCATGCGCCTCAATGCAGTATGATAAATTAAAGCACTATGTGTACATGTGGCCTATATAGAAACGTGGGCTGTTGTTTTGTACCCATCTAAATGCTTCTCAATTCTTAAAATTCATTGCATGTACAAGGATGTTTGAATTCTTAATTGGTTGAATAAATCCATAATAGATAGCGTCAGAAATAGGGGGAAAATTATAGAAAAATAGAGAAAATAATTGATGGTGTCCTTAATGGCACAAATCTGCAAAGGGAAATAGATTAAAATATAGATGTACCATTAACGTATCAACAATCTTCGGAAGAAATGAACATAATCCTTTTTTTACAACCATAAAGTAGGAAGTGTGCAGATCGAGCGTCTGTAACGATGTAAATGCAATTGCAAAATGAAACCGAAACTATTCCATGCTTCACGAACGTTATTCTCTTTAAATTTCATGTCTCTAGTTTTAGGAAAATATCACTTGAAAGTGAAACTCCTGGTCAATTCGCAGAGTTTTGCAGATAGAAATTTGAAAGTCAAAATTAGAATTTCTGCACGATTTTCCGTTACGCCCACTTTTTGGGATCTCAAATTGGCTGTAGTAAAAAATTTCGATCCAACTTTTCTATGAGATGAAAAACTAATATAAACACATAAATTTGTGAAATCCAGAAGATCAATGATATTTCAGACTGCCTACAGAGCTTAAAAAGTCTTGCGAACGAGCGTCCGTTACCATTTGGTATGGCCCTGATGAGAACTTTCCTTCCTATTGCTGAATTGGTTTATTTCCTTTTGTTGTGACCTTATTGTCGACGCCTGTATCAACTGGCATGTATTTGGTCTAAATGCATTCTTGATGACTAAAGCATTGATGATGTCCTTTCCCAGAAGAGACACGTGACACGCAATGGACTTTTATATTAATGATTTTATTTTCAGCTTTTTCCTACACATTGTAAGCAGAGAGGTCACTAAAAACAATGCATACCTTATATGTATACTCATTACTTATGTAGGCCTACTACTAGGTTGCTGTCCAATGACCTCTACTGTACACATGTGGTTCCATGTCTCCACGTACCGGCATCTTCAAGATCTCAATTAATTTAACAATGTCATATGATTTGAATGCATGCTTTTCTATTAATGCGAGATTAGAAAGTGGATTGACAGACATGCAAGGACCTGTTTTGTTGATAGCAGACCTAAGATAGCAAAGTAGAATATAATGCGTGTGATTTCTGAAAATCCTTGATTATGAAATTAAGGTATTTGACGTGTCTAATAAGTTCCGCACTGAGCATATTTTGAGCAAACGACAAAGCTACTAGATCTAACCGTATCACTCTTAGAAATCCTGATCATTATGCCTTTTTAGAGTCTCTAGCTGATCTCTTTGAAGCATTATTAACACGAGCTTTGTATAGAAAGTTGAGAAATGCTCCGTGAAAATGTGGACTTCTATGCATCGACCGAAGCACGATTTACACGTAAATTAAAGAAATGTAGGAATAACAAACCGTTGGAAGAATAACAAGCGGTACATACGATGACCTATTCAAGGGACAAAATTACTATATGGAGCTCAACTTTTTATGCCAATTATTAATGCCCAAGAGCATTTCAATTTCGCTTTGAAACTTCTCCCTTGGAAGGGAATGAAGAATTCGCACTGCATAAGATTGATCTTCTTCACCGTTGGCGAATTTCCTTCCTCTAAATTATTTTTCAAGAGTTTGAACATCCAGTAGCGCGGTGATTCAGATCAGAACTTCATGAACTTAATTGTTTCACGCGGACAATTCTCTCCTTAAGAAATCAATCGTTCCTTCTGATACATGAAGTCGCGCGTTGTCGTGCTGCCATGCACTACAGCTCTTTCAAGCTAATGGGATTCGCTCGTCGAGTCGAATGACGCCAGCTTTCACCAGTAGTGCGGACGAAAATTCCATGTAAGTTTCAGGGTGGGAAAAAACATGCTTAATTGAAAAAAAACATGTTATAAACGTTTTTTTCAAAAAACATGTTTTAAACGTTTCTTTTCAAAAAAACATGTTTTAAACATGTATTTTTCAAATTCTTCTTGTAGGCTTATTCCATTGATACAAAATGCAGGCTCATCAATTTCATAGACTAAAAAGAGATAAAATCAGCATTTTCTATGAAAAATGAATTCACATTGTCAAAATGCAACGAAAATGTTTCCGAAACCATGATCAAATTGTTAGGCGTAGGCTTAGCGCATGCATGATGATATTCTGCTCCGTTGGTAGCATGAATAGATGAGTACGAAATTACTAGGCAATGGCTAACATTAACGAATATGTATTGAGCTTTTTGATGAAAAAGTTATGGCATAATGAAATTAAATGGCACTTTTTAATGCAGGTATAAGTCTACACATTTAGATAATATGATATGTCAGCCTACCATCACCCCATGGACGTGATATTTTTAAGAAATGATAGCGATTAACCCCAAAGCAAATTACTTTGCGTTTATGGCAGGGCTGTGGAGCCGATGCGTTATCTCATCGGCTCCGGCTCCACGACACTGATGTGAAAGGCTCCGGCTCGGCTCCGGCTCCGGCTCCGACTTCAAATTCAGGTTCTATCTATGCTGGTTATCCTGGATCCGTTGAACGGGTTTTTTGGATAACGGTGTGGCCTTTAGAGGCTTGCTACAATCATCAAATTAGTTTTCATTAACAGGCAACGACTTAAGTTAATAATAAAAATGATAATAGCCTAATATAATAACAAATAACATACTTGTCATATATTTTTTGCATGAATTGACTATCTCTGAAAGATAAAATAAAGTTATAGCCAGGATTGGTTAAATTAGATAAAGATCTCCCGCACTGGCTAAATATAAATTGGCCTAGCCTGCAACCAGTCTACTACGAGGCTACATTAAATAAGACCACATGAGTGATGATGATATACCTAATTAGCCGTCACAGGGGCCGAATAGTAGTATAAGCTTTTTAACAAAGCTTGAATATGAAACTGGATAGCGTATGCCTCTAAATAGCTTATAGGGCCTGTATCTACTCGAACATGGAAAGGGTATCGGCTATATAGCCAAATATACCGTATCAATAAAGAGATCAATTGCTTTATTGAATATTAAAGTGTATATAGGCTAGCTTAGGTTGTTATTGTTATTTGTTATTGCCTTTATTCAATAGTCTGTTGGTCCATAAATAATATGATCGGTGGGTAGCCCACGAATCATCATCTGTAGAAATTGTAATTTAGATAGCCTCATTGCAGTGTAGGCTAGAAATATACAATTGAAAATTATACTTAAAAAAATTAAAAATATCTAATTTAGGACAAGTTTTGTAATTCTATGCAGCATACGTAATAAGTTAGGGCCTAACTTACATTATATTAATTTCGTATTTTTCATTATGGCGTAAAGTTGCACTAAATAATTCATCAATGATTCATGTATATTATTATATTCAATTTATGTATAACACATTACCACTATTCCTCTGATGATGGTTAGGCTGATGAAACTGAACTCGGAGTATCACACAGTATGTTGCAGGGTGCTACTATGCATAATAAATATTTGACTGCGAGCACCGAGCAGAAATCCCATCTACTTTGCTAGCTTTCAAATGCGCGTGCGGTTTAATGTCACAGACAATAGAAAAGGGAGGTTAAAAGGCGCCTTTATTGAGAGCGTCTCAGTCTTTTTTTTATTGTTTACATATAAGTCAGCATGATATCAGCATAAAGTGTTGACAGACGGAAAAAATAATAATGAAAATTCTTGAAATCCACAGGTCTATGACATTTGAGGAAATATTACTACACGATACGGCTCTTGTGCAGTCCTCCCCCCCCCATTTTTTCTTTGGTTAAAAGATGCAGCACCTGGATGTCCGTTTCAGCATCACCGGTTTGAGTGAAGCATTCCGTGCTGTTGTAAAAATCTACGTGGGTAATTGCGATGTCATGGTCGCAAACTTCGTCAGCAAGTCAACATTGTAATTTGACTTCGGGTTTTTCGCATTGAAATATACCCTTTGAATTTTGAAGTCAAAGGAAATTCATTGTGAATGAGATACCTTTAAAATAATAGAGCGCTACTAGAAGTGGCTGGGTCGCTTATTGCTATAGCCATGTGAGGACTGTAGTCAGGTCATTCGTGAGTGTGAAGAGTTATCCCTCCAATCAAAATTGATCAAATTGAATAATCGATTGTTTTGAAAAATGTAGGTGGGGGGACTGCACAAAAGCCTATAATACAATCTAAGGAAATTGGCATTGTCACAAATGCCAGTAGCTTCTGCCAGTAGCCATACCGATAGATGATAGCCTACATAGTAATCGTATTAGATTTAAGACATTGCGCAAGAAATGTAGCTATATTATCTTTGCTGACTGAACTGGAAATGTGTGCATAAATGACTGGCGACTTGTCTCTAGGAATCTACAATCATCTAGTTAGCATGCATATAACAAGTCTTCAAATTAATGGATTTTGGAGAATACGTTGTCAATATGGAAATTAGTCTTACGAAACATATGCAATAAAAAAATATTACACATGTGTGTAAATATATAATAAATATAATACAAAAGAAGGCGGCAACTGCAAAGAAAGATATCGTGGAGGACAGATCATTGGTATACTTAAAAGACATATCTTTAGATTTCAAATGATTTAATTTTTTTATGATGCCAATTAATAACTTTCAAAATTCTAGATTTATATCAAAGCTCAAACTATCGGAGCCGGAGCCGGAGCCTTTGTGATAAATCGGCTCCGGCTCCGACCAAAACCATCGGCTCCTTAAGGCTCCGGCTCCACAGCCCTGGTTTATGGTAATTTAAGTGATGATGATGTAATTGAAAACAATAAGTTCAAAATGCAATAAATGCGTCTATAATTGTTGAAGAAGAATTTCTTGTACCGTAGTTCATTTGTTTAACTGTTTGTATAGGAAGCACATTTTCCCAGCCTTCTCTACTCCTAGATCATTCCGCAGTTTTCCATAAGTCAATCCCATTGTGCTGAACTGTCTTTCTAGAGCCGCGGTGCTGCATGGAGTGCAGCTCAATGCCTTCCCAATGCGCGAGAGCTTCTCATCAAAACCCATTCTCCTCCCGGTTTCCCACCAATTTGCAGGATGAACCCCTGCCTGAAAAAGCTCATCTGTATACGGGGATGCCTTCGCAAGGGTTAATGCTGCAGAGACTCCTGGCTGAGCACACACTATGAAGTTTCGAGCAATTCTGGTCTGCTCTGCTGTCAATTTTTCTCCATTGGATCTGGGGTCCAACAGGTTTGCAGCGAGCACTGCTGGCTGTAATGCCATCTCCATTCTCTTTTGGATCACGTGCTGGCAGTCTTCGGGAACCCTTTCGACCAAATCCTTCCACAAATCCAGCACTTCTCCCATTGTCCCGTCGTCCTTTTGACACTTATCTAGGAACGTGGAAATATGATCCAACACCTGCAAAACTTGTGAAGATAATCTTTTGAATGAGATATTGTCCATGGTTTTATAAATGGCATCTCCATCGTTCAAAAGGTTGAACGATATCTCGGCTATCACATTGAAATGATCACAGAAATATTGAAGCAAATCTCGAGAGGAACTCCAGCGTGTTTCACATAAAGATGGAGGTCTTTTTAATACTGCCTTTTGCAATTCATTGCTTGCAGTGTGGTTATTGCGCAGCCATTTCATCACCTGATTTGCTTTCAAAATAGCATTATTGAATTTTTGCATGCTGGAAATGTCTTTTGCAATCAAATTAGCTATATGTGCCTGGCACCCAAAACAAGCAACGATATCGGAATTCACATCAGCCAGCTTGTTACGCATAGCATTCATATTACTAGCATTATCAGTAATAACTGTTGTAATTTCAATTTCCCACTCACGTTTTACAATAACTATGTATTTGGTCACTAATTCAACAAGATATTCTGTTGTGTGCGGATTCCCACTAGTGTCAACCGCATCTATCAGAAATGTTTCACCATGCATTGACAGTAACAGCAATGCCAATCACAGAATCATTAACAAGATTTGTACACCCATCAATCGATAAAGTACCGATCTTATTTCTCACTCGCTGACTTAATTGACTTTTTTCAGCATCGAATAATTCATCCAAAAGCTCACCTGACAAAACATGACGATCTGGAACATTCACTCCAGGGCGTAGCATCTGAACCAACTTTGTAAACTCTCGATGGTTTGCTGCTCGAAAAGAACTTATATTACTTAAATATATAACTTAGACGATATATTTTGTAATCTGCAAATTTATAAGGTGAGACAAATCCTTGGAAGTGGTAGTAATAGAATCAGTCATTAATCTCTGTTTTTTGCATGGAACCTCTGGCCCGTCTTGCAGCGATGATACTTCTTCTTCGGAAGCGGTTTGATTGTTCGATGATTTTGATCTCCGAGTTTCACACCTTTCGAAGTGACTCTTCATTCTTGCCATTATTGTAACCATATCGAAGTTGCAATATCGACATTTAGCTCGCTCCGATCCGTTAATTTTCACTTTGATGAAATTATTCCACACTGGGTCTAACGATCTTAGCATTTTCACGACGCGATTGACAGTCTGATAGTGTTACGCGATGCAATTCACTTGATATTCTGACCTGGTTTTCTGTATGTCTATGGTTTTGACGAGAGCGTAAGTTAGAGGTGTTCCCATCATTCAAAATCGCATGAAGCAAGCCCCTATGAGTCATCCGACTCATCAGTCAATATCACTCAGCTGCAGCCATTTGATATGAACCGTCAGCGTACTATTTATATCCAGCACAATGCTAGCAACACAATTCATTTTCCAAGCAGTCCAGATATCAATGTACGTCAACGTCAATGTCAGCGCGTACGGGAATCATGCGACTGAGTTTGTATGGCGTGTGTGATCATTGATCAGCGTGATTGTATCATATATACTAGGTAAGGAAGACAGCAGAAACCACAGTGCCTCGCTGTTACATGGAACAAAACAGATTTGATGTGAAGGCATTAACCACACTAGCCGCTCTTATAGTCTATAAGCTGACTCATAATCTATAGGCCTAATGGTGGTAGGTAGATTCTGCTTTGACAGTCTGACCAGATGATTCTAGAAATCATCGAATTATTTGATTTTAAGCCTTCGTTGACCGATAAGAACTCCGATTTCGTGCAGTTGCAAATGGAATCCTGAGAGTTAAATATTTTTTAGATATATGTTTTAAACATGTTTTTTCAGCGTGTTTTAAACACTGTTTTAAACAATGTGTTTAAAACATTAGCCTACCCACCCTGGTAAGTTTGTGAGTTGAACCTTTGGCCTGGGCACAAACATCGGCGCTAATTTTTCCCTCAACTATAAAAGCAAGGAGTATCAACCCAGTGAAAAAGGTTCTAGTAAAATACTAGCATTCTCCTGGTACGGAGAATTTGTCTAGCACTTACTAATTTTTCTGAAAAGTTATCAAAACATGATAGTTTTCATTATTAAGTATGTGATTTCCAAGCGTTTGCATCAGAAAATGATTCTAAAATGGTAGTTACCAAAGAGCATAATATTGGCATTTTTATGGAGTGTGTATTGCTATTTTAATGGACACAGGTTCTAGCAAAATGCTAGTGCTATGTGCTAGCAAATTACTAGTGCCAAGCACATTTTTTCACTGGGAATGGACGGACAAGAGTTGGTCTCGATCCGTGAGGATGACACCAACCTTTATTTTGTTGTTTCGTCAGAGCTGCTTCGTAAAGGAACCAACTTTCGTATGTGACCAGGTGCTGAGGGATATAATTAATTGAATTTCCATTGAATAGAGTGATTGTGTTTTTTGTACAAGACATTCGCTTCCTTTCCTTGTCGTTGGAAAGATTGTGGGGATCCAAATGAAGCAAAGCTTTTGAAGATTAAGTTCATCGGCAAGAATCAGTAGAACTGTCCATTTCAAGGTGCATTCTGCCTCACCAAGCACTTGAAGACTGATTCTTGGTTATTTTTTTATCATTTCCCTCGAGTGATATACGGTTTCCGTTGTAACTGATGTGATCAGTCTTCCACATCGTTCATCGTCTTCGAGTGACAGCCTTTCCTTCTTGAGACCGCTTGCACCACTCGAAAACTGGTCTACGTGAAGGAATTGCAATCTTTATTTGTCTAAGTTGATCAAAAATTTCAATAGGCTTGATCTTGTTGCAATTTGTGAAAAATTGTGTGCTCAAAAGTGTGTTTTGTTTAATTTGTTATCAAAGCTGGCTGCTTTCACTATTGAATTGACCTAAGCAATGGATAGACAGGGAGTAGAACTCTTCGCTTCAAAATCCGAAGAAATCCGACATACCCACTTTTTCATGCTACTTTTATTCATCGATATTTCATGATCTTATTCTGGCTAAGCGATTTTCCGGAGTACGCGTTCCTAAATAGAAAAAAATCGAAATTCAAATGCGATTTTCAATTTCTAAAATTTAAAAACACAATCACAAACAGTTAAAAATAATGCGGAAGTTTCGATACATGAGTATCAGTGTAAACATTTCAGATGCATGTAGAAGAGAAGCAGTTTGTATTGCTCATTAATATGCACACATGTAGTTTCTAATCTGGGTTCGCATTATGATTTTTTCACACAATTTTGACACTTTTTGGAATTTGCTGCTGAAACCTTTGTCAGTTGCCTTTAACAACTTACAGTCGCGAAAATCCAAATAATAGAAAGAGTTATTTGAAAACTCTTTGAAAACTGTGAAATCTATGTATGAAACAGCTATTAAAATTTCCTCTTAGTTGAGTTGTGGATATAGCTTACTATTGAGAGTGAAAAAGTGAGACTTAACTAATTCGTGCTCACATGACGCAAGCGATAGCCTACACTTTGTGAATTACGAGCATAATACTTGCATAACGGAAAAAAGTTATTTATTGACACCTAATAATTTTCGGGTGCCCCCTACCCTAAATTTTTTTATTCCATATTTTCACGAAATCGAGGAATGACCATTTCCATCAACAAATCCATGGAACCGCTCTACTCCCTGGCTAGAGTAAATATAGAGAAAAATCAAAAATTCGAAAAGATCACAGTATGACATTATAGTTTTGAGTTGATAGAAATTTTAAAATTA
Organism: Prostheceraeus crozeri; assembly: GCA_907163375.1. Lineage (NCBI taxonomy): Eukaryota > Metazoa > Platyhelminthes > Polycladida > Euryleptidae > Prostheceraeus > Prostheceraeus crozeri. The sequence goes on from CAJQUW010016678.1 coordinate 42,014, forward strand.
TATGTAGATATCCAAAAACGTTCATAAAAAAATGAGTGAAATAAGAACATACAAACCACTTCAATACATAGAATTTTACATTTTCATGTAGCATGCTTCAACTTTCTATACAAAGCTCGTGTTAATAAAATTACAAAGACATCAGGTAGAGCGTTTGTTTTCGACTCTAAAAAGCATACATGATCAGGTTTTCTTGATTGTGTACTACATTGAAGAGTACTACATGTAATTAAATCTAGTATACTAGATTTAAGTACACAATCAAGTAGTACACATTGTAGTACACAATCAAGAAAACCTGATCATGTATGCTTTTTAGAGTCGAAAACAAACGCTCTACCTGATGTCTTTGTAATTTTATTAACACGAGCTTTGTATAGAAAGTTGAAGTTGACAAAACTGTAGTTTTGTCGTTTGAGCAAAATATGTCCAGTGTGGGAACTTATTACAGTAGACACGCCAAATATTATTATTAAGGTATTTAAGCCACAGAAATGCATACAGAGTTCAGTGAAACACAGGTATCAAAGTACAGCACGAAGGACAATTACAAATAAATTCTCCCCCTCCATAAAAACACTTCTCATTTATGAATCCATTTGGATGGATGAAGAGCACGTAAACTTTGCTTCACCTCAGCAATTATCCAACCGACTATGGGTGAAAATAGATCTTTTTACATGCTCTCAGTAGAGCATCTGAGTCAGTAGATAGGTCTCGATATCCTGTGATCGTATAATCGAGTCATCTGCAATATTCTTACCAGTGTACCGATTCTGAATTTTTGCAGAATTCGCGCCTCGGCAATTTTTTCGCGCCTACCACAAAATTCTCTTAAGTTTTCCGCTTGAATTAAGTGTACCATACAATAGCACGCTTGTTACCATAAACCATCGGTGTTATATTATGTTGATATATTGATCAATGTTTCGTTCAATTTATGAACATATCATCATCATTTTATGATCGCTTCATTTTTATGTAATACAGTTCCCCTATTTATACGAAGTATGTATTTATGTTATTAACAATTATCAAGAAAAACCAAATATATCCGGTCAATCTTGTATATTATTGAAAATTCTAGCATATCAGTTCAGTTTGGGGATTTTGTAGGAACAACCTGGTTCATTGGTTACTTTTCGTTTCATAAGTTCTCGAAAAACTTTGTCAGTGGCCTTCTGCTTCCGCTCATCCACCCTCTTTTCAATCAGGCGCTTCCTGTACTTTTAGCATTTTCTTCTCTGGTCTATCAAAACTTAAATTTTAGCTTGCTTAAATTCACTTTCTTTCAGACGCTTATTCGACCTTTTTGCCTCTTCGAGTGACGGATACATATCCTTCATATTTTGCAGTTTCTTTTCTTTCTCCAACCTCAGTTGCTCTGCTTCGAGCCGCTCGCTGTACGCAGCGTGGGCGTTGTAAAAATGTTCCATCAAACTACTAGAGATGGGCAAAAGTCTAGTTGTTCCAATTCATCGCGCGTAGGCACGACTTCCTAACAACTAAAGTCCTAACAGTTTCTTTTCTGAGGTTCGATCTCTTCTTCGTAATTATGTTAGGCAGCATGCTACATCTGCATTTGCGGTAGAATGATGATCATCGCTCGTGCCAATTTCACCAATGTGGGGAAGCTCCTCCCAGAATCCGTGAGAGGCGAGCTTTGTCGGAGTCGAGCCTCAACTTCCAATAAAGTTCTTTCTTCAGGACTGATGACACTCGGCAACAGATCAGCAGCAGCATTGACCCAATGCTCAAAGTCAGGACTCGCTTGGTCTTGTGGCGCTAGAAGTCATTCCCGAATGGCAAGTAGTCCAAAAGTTTAGCGGTGCCTTTCTCGAAGAAAGCGTGTAGGTACTTGTTTCGGGACAGCTGACTGATCAATAGCTGAAAGAGCATTAAACGATTTCTGGGCATCTGATCCAAATGAGATGTTGTAGAGACCTAACCAAATTTCATTCTTTACAGCGATCTTCTAAGCACGTTTCGATAGTCTGGTCGGCTTGGCAAATCGTAGAGGCCATTTCTCGATAAGAATTATCATGGAGGTTCTTTTGTTAAAATTATGTGTTTTGACAACAACAATAAAATCGTCAATATAGTCAATTATAAATCTTAGACCAAATCGTATAATGTTATGTTTACAATGGAAAGCTTCAGATTCGCGCCTCGATCTCATAGTTAGCGCATTCGCGCCTAAAATACCCATTTCGCGCCATAATCTGGACACTGTCTTACAGATCGCGATCATCTCAATTTAAAATTTGTGTATGATGCAACTGAAAATGAGTCACGGAACCTCGAGCAGGCGCCATATGCTGTTTCATCATGAGCTTCTGATATTCGATGTATCACATATACTGCATCTGGTTACGCACAGGTTATATTTTACAAAGAAGCGTGTTCCTTTCAAGAGCATGTCTTTATTCGCATACCTTTTCCCCTTGTGTTACCAATTTTATGAACGGACAATATGTCTTTAATTGCATGTACAGTACTTTATGGTTACTATCCTATTTTTTTTAAATAATTGCAGCATTCTTTAAAATAATTTTTTATCATTAAACATTCGTGTGATAAAAGATCATAAAGATGAGATTAATAATTCCTTTCCCTTAAGGCGCATCGCTTCAGTTATAGGCACCCCTACTCAGATAGTTGACTGGCTTGTGAGTGTCCTGGTACAACCAGCCTGGATAGTTCTAAATCTTAGATCAAAATTATTAATGACAATGCCAACAAATTTGTAAATGAAGACTATGTGTGTATTTCACTGGACGTTCAAAACTTACATCCGTGTGGCAATTGCTGAGGCCATTGTAAAAATAGAGACGTTCACTAAAATACATTGGAATAAATTTGATAATTATTATGGCCTTAGACTTGAATTTTTGAAATTCATTTCCTATAATTATGAAATAACTTAAGACATATTCACAGATTAAAGGATCCTATGGGGATCATTTTGCTCCGCCTTTTTCGATCATTTACATGAATGTAATTGAAACCATAGCTCTTGGCAACTTAAATAAAAGTTTGCAAAACGCATGCAAGGATATTGGACCTAAAAATATGTGTAGCGATAGATAACTTGTTTAAAATTTTGAATGTAAAATGTCATAAAAAGTTTACATTGGCCAAATTTGCCGACCTTTAAAGTTACGGCATGAACACAGACGTAGCTTGAACTGTCAAGATCGTAAAAAAGCACTGAACATAGTCTAATTGACCATGCCGATAGGATGATGAACATCGATAATTTCCAGCTTTCTGTCTTAAATAAACAAAAGATTTCGATGTAAACTAAAATGGCCGAAGCACGCTTCATAGCGTTGAACAGGCCACAAATCAACCACAAGCATGAACTGATCTAACGAGTCGTTACTGTTCAATCATTTTCATATTTAATCCAACTGTCTGTGTATTTACTTACCCCTTGATAGGCCTACTGTCCACCTTGACTCAATCAATTTATTGTATTCACTACATGTTGCATGCATGTGACTAATCTAAATACAGTAGATTAATTATATGTATAAATTCGAAGATATCAAAATAAAAAGATGAAGAATAAAGTCATACTTGATGCTCATCAGACACACGATACTGTGATGCGTCGGGGAACTTTATCTTATAAACTAAAAATATCGTATAAATTGAGGGAGAGCTGTATTATTGCTAACATTGCAGAAAATTAAAAATTGCAGCATTGTGTGAAATTACCTTGATATTGATCGATTTTCATTGATGGAAAAAATATACGCTTACTTAATCAACATACAGAGGTCTACTTGGCGAAATATGATCGCATTTGATCACAGAGGACTACTTGTTCATTATAGAATTATTCATTCATTGAATTCTTACTTTTCAACCCAGCAACACCGAAAGAAATCTCCTAGTATAATGAATAACGAATTATATTTCATAATTTCCTCATAATATCTATATACTCGTTATTACCCAAGACCATTAATTTCTCCAAACTGAGAATATCACTGGCGCAAGTCAGAAGGGAACTGTACAGAGATTCAAAAATAATAATAAGGACAAATATCATGCAGAGACAGCTAGCAAAAAAATTAAGATTAAGTTAATTTTCTCTCTGAGTTAAGGAAGAAACTCAATACATAAAAACGTTAAAAACTGTTTAATGACTGATGTGGTAGAAAAGTCTGAACCACACAGCAGTCAAGGCAAGTACAACGGAATGGATCCTCACAGTCTATGGCTCACAACAACAAGTAGAAATAATCGTAGATGTAGGAACAATCTCCAGGTATCGAATATTTTTATCTCAACACATCACAGAAACAATATTCAGTGACAGATTCGCACGATCTTGAACATAATATGCTGCGATATTCGTCTCTTCACTGGAAATCGTTGGTGTTGTGGATTAATTCGATCAACTATTCAATAATTTCACTCTCCAAATTCCTGGGCCCTGCTTGTTTGTTCATGCTATTTCCTCACCGCCCCCTGCGTTGGTAAAATTCATTGGTCGGCGACGAACCTGATGCATTACGTCAGTAAGATTAATTGCCGGTCGGTTGTCTTGTCGACGCAACTCTGCTTTGAGAATGATCTCGTTGGTGAGAGTTACCTCTCGGATCATTACGGCCTTCAACTTGGACGACATATCCGGAATCAACCATGCTATCAGTGCTGTGATGCATATAACGACATTCTGAAACATAAATTGAGATAAATAAGCTCGGCAACATTCGAGAAACAACTGTCGATAGCTCAAGTTAGCAAAAAAAAAATTGAATTTCATTCTTTAAGATAACAACGCAACTTATCTTGGAAATCATCCAATAGGCCTATTTAGCAGAAGTCTACTGCTTTGCTATCTACTATTTTATCAGTTCTACAATACATCCGCCCTGTTTCAATGTAAAGGCTTGCAAGGACATGCTACAATTACTGCAATTCATCTAAACCCAATCATGAAGTTCTCTGGAAGCGCCATTATTGCAACGTTGAAGGCGCCATGCAAAACTTCTTCATTATCATAATAATAATCATTTCTCACGAACATAATTGATCAAGGTCTCAATAACAGCTATCCATCAATTTATTGTTTTCCAAAATTGACCATGCTAACCACCGGTTTAAGTACATCTTCTGAAATTGATCTCAAGGCAGGCGAACCAAATGCGTTCGCTCGCTCAACACCATGCTCAACAGCCAGTGATCGAAGTTTCAAAATTCATCACTTGTTCAAGGAATACATCTTACGCCAAATTTCATAGCGTTTCATAGATGTATGCAAACCCGAACCGCCTCGAATTCATTTACAAAATATATTTCGGAATCGGGCAAGGATAGACTCAAAAAATTTTTGGCTGTAGTTTCGAAATGTGAGACTTTTGCCCATTGGTGGTCTCCGTGGCACAGTGGTTAAGTGCTTGGCCTAGCGATCTTTTGGTCCTGAGGTCGATCCCCGAAGGTGTCATTGGAAGTCGGCAGGAAGGGCATCCGGACTAAAAGTACTACAACACTCCGTAAGTCTGACTATGTCAGCACCGTCCAAGCCCCAAGTATGGGGAGTATCTGACGTAAAAAAAGCTAACAAAATCTGTATGCAGTTGAGTTCATGTGATCTCCCAAGGAAATGTAATCACATTTTGCAGCGTGCTCTCACAAAAATCGGGAACTGGTCAAAGAAATGGAGAATGCAAATCAACCCAAGCAAAACTGAATACATTCTTTTCTCAAACTGGACCAAAGAGGCGAAATGGGAGGGAAATCTTTACCTCAACAACACAAAAATGAAGAAAAATGACTCCCCATAATTTCTCGGAATCACATACGACTGGAATCTGTCATTCAACAATCATATCAAATATTATAAAGGACCATGCAAAAGAGATTGAGAGCTCTACAAGCAGCATCACATTCCAAATGGAGTGGACATAATGAGGACCTTCGAAGTCTCTACATAGGACTCATCAGGTCAGTCATTGAGTATGGTGCGGCTGGCTGACTCCCCTGTATCAGCAAGATCAACATGGAATATCTTGAATGTGAGCAAAAACGAAGCAGCTGGACTCATCTCTGGTTATTACAAAAGTAATCCTACGGAAAACTCCTCGATGAAGCTGAGCTCGTCCCCATATCTGTAAGAAGCAATATGTTGGTGTCTATTGCAAACGAAAAGTATAAGAGAGACCCAAAAAACCAAAGAATCAAATTTTCAACAAACGGAACGATGGAAGAACAAAAAAAGAGAAAAAAGGCAAAAGCTGGAGTGAAGTAACTAAGCAGATCGAAAAAGCCGACGACCTTGGAATCACCGAGCACGATCAACTATTTAAATATCCCACTATGCCGCCGTGGAACAGTATAACGCATATCACCACCAATACATCACTTATAACTGACTTCAGCTAGAAAGAAGATACAAATACCATGAGAAAGAAAGATGAAGAAACAATTGATACAAGACTGAAGGACATGGACGTTCAGATCTGGACTGACGTATCAGTGATGGAAAATCAGGAGCGAGGAGGCAGCTGTGCAGTAATCATATGGAATGAAGGGGACTACTCGACAATCCTTGCACCTGCAGGTAGATGGTGTAGCAGCTACAATGCTGAATTGGTTGCAGTGAGGATCGGCCTTGAGAAAGCCATGTAAGACCAGCGATGGGACAACTGTAGAGACATTGCTACCTGTCTTGATAATAAAGTTGTGATCGAAAAGATGCAAACACCCATGAGAATTATCTACTTTCCCCAAGGCGGAAACATTAGAAGTATGGAAAATGGTGTTCGGGGATCTTTTAAAGTTTTAAAATTATCTTAGAGGTAAAAACTCCACGCAAAAAGAGATTATAAACATTGCAAAGCACTAGTGCCGGCTGGCATGATAGACATATTTTTAACACAAATTGGTAATCTGACGTACACGTAGGCGCTATTATATAATCATATAGACAACCATATGTCCACTTAATTTTGGCATTTGTAGGGATTGGAAAAACATGCAGAAACAGACCGAAGTTTCCTTTCAAATAATATGAGCACAAAGCGCATAAAAATGCATACTCGTTTAAATGCATACTGTAGCATCCAGTACAATTCTTGAACAAATACAGGTGAAGCAGCGCGCATACTCAATCGAAGACGATGTAGGCCTGATTATTAATCGTCTTCGTATCCTATTAGGTGCGGCTAACCTGCGGCTAACCCTACATATTGTGATACATATTTCAACAGGAACATTTTTTAACCTATGCACATGCTTTGTGTGAAAACATTTAATCTATATAAAATATCACACTGGTATTAATAGCACATGCATATGAATCACAGACAAGTCACAAGTCAAAAATCCCTAACTCTATGGCAAGTGGGAAAACAGTGTAGTTTGTCTCATCTTCTTTCTGGGATGGCTCTTGTCCACAGGATCTTCTGCTGGTCTTTTGTCGCCCTGGGCACCTTCAGAAGGCAGTTCCGATGCATCGACTGCTTGGGTGTGGGGAGGATCTTCAGAAACCCGACTTTGATCAGGCATACCACGAGACAGCCAAAGGTTTCTTCGGATCAAGGCAGTTCTTCTCGTTGATCCCTGCAATTTTTCCTGTCTTTTTCTTCTTTCCAGTAGGAGTCTCCTGCGCTTGAATAGGCCAGCGGCAGGCCTGCGCTCAGACGCTGCCTGTGACGCACGTAGCATCTTCCAAGAGTTGGCCATGTTTGGCAATACATTTGTGTAGAATGGGCTTCTTCGAATATCCGTTCGATGAAAGCAAGAAACACAAGTAAAAGTGACTTTCTTATTTAAAAATCTCTACTTAAAAAAAACACCGATAGAGGAATGTACAAATGCATGGACCAAGGCTTGCACAGATGCCTAATTTCACTTGGATCCTACAAAATCTAGAAAGAGAAAACAGATAATTTACAAGTTGCTGTCGCCATAGGCGAGATCAATTTCTATTCCAAAATAATCAAAGTTCGGCTTCTGAAAATAGAGATGACAATAAGTCACTTCACATGCACCAGTGTTGAGGAAAACAAAAAACAATCGGTCAAAACTTTTTCCTCAACCCGCCCGATATTTACCCTCGCTTATATGTAGGCAAAGGCACTATAGGCTATGGCAAAGCTTGAGCATGTAAAACATGTATCACAATATGTATCAGACCTGTTCCGCCTTTATGAACATCTTGTAGTTGCATGCACGTAGTTTTGAGGTCTTTGAAGAAAGTCGTTTTGCTAGTGCAAAGTACAAAAGCGATGTATATTACAACATGTTGGCCTACTTTGAAAGATTGCAGGTAAACCTATGCGCTAAAATAACAAAAGTGCATCAAGAATAGCTAGCCGCACAATGTACAAGCAACAAAGTTATAAAATCCTCTAAAATAATTATCTCTTTTGCCCGAAAAATGACAAAAGAATTTTTAAAAAATGACTATGGGTAAGGGGGTAGGGGTCTGATTTTTTTGATGGATTTGGACGATTTACGAGACCCAACCGATTTCGGCCTTTCAAGGCGGAATATCAAAAATTTCCGCCTGTAGGCGGAAAATTCTCATAGGTGGATGCGAAGTGGGCATTTGGACCTCAGAACATCATACGAAGACCAAGCTTGGAACATCCTACAGAAAACAGCAAATGCGATCGCAGACACGACTGCAAAAGAGGCCTAATATAGACCAGAAAGACATTCCTATCGATATCGACACAGTGAAATCAAAAATACGAGCAAGCCTTGCCAACGAATGGAAGAAGAATAACAGCCATTGGAAATACAACCATCAGGAAGAAGTCAGCTTGAGTAGATCAGAACGCACCGAACTTGCAAGATACAGGACAAGACATTCTCTTATTGTCAAGAAGCAACGCCGCCGCGTCGGTCTAGCAGAGGAGGCAATTTGCGATAAATGCGGCGAAGAGGAAGAAAGGCTGGAGTACAACCTCATCAGGTGCTAAAGATGGGATGTGCATCGTTACATCAATTTTCATGCCATCTACCCAGACCCCACCACAAATTTCCGCCACCCAGTTGCTGAATTATTTGAGGGCAATAGGTCGTCTCTAGCGACTGACGTGTTTTCAAACAAACAGGGCAAAACAACAACTTGTGATTTTCGATATTCATGATGAAATAAACGTCGAACCACTATGTCGACAATTCTAATCATGCCCACGGGCAGAAAAGCAAAACCTGAGGTAAGACCTGCATTATGAGACTTTCTTACATATCTCATTGATGTGAAGATACTAATTTAGATTCATCAAAGTCCACTCCTAGTAAACGCTTGTTTCATAATATTCGTATGAATACCGATGAGAAAAACGACGTGCTGTCGGGCTTCCGCTGAAGTTAATTTGCTGTTCTTTCCTTATTTTATTTGCACAACATTGGATTAGCCCATCCTTGAACATCATTGTATACCACATTAACAGTCATTGTACTGAAGAGCAGACATGAGAGACATTGGCACACAATGAGAATGTCTTTTTATTTCACCTGTGTTGTCATCGTGATTGATAATAACTGATAATCGTCATTTATGGGTGTCACCATCACAATTACCACGCAAAGAAGGCCTGATTACTAAAAGCTTATGAACATAGTCAACGACAAGTGACATGCGACTTGGTAGGCCTTTCAAAGGATAGTCTGGGTAAATCTGCGGGATATGCATTAGTTGTCAGGAGATATGATTGCTCCGGGATTCGAAACCTCTACTTGCGTGTAGAAAATGTATCTTGTCATATATTGAATGAATAATCTCTATCAAAAATGTATCATGAAATTACCTCAAAGACGATAATGAACATAAATTGGGCAGCGCAGATTTGCCAGTACATCGAAGAATAATCTCCCGGCTTCTCCGACCATGGAGGATTCCGATATCCACGAAATCTAGAGAAGAGATTTTCATTTTAGTCTAGCAGAATTTCCTCTTTAATATCGATCTCCGATCAGCAATGAACTTCTTTATTCTTCACTCACCTGCAGTAAGTTCCATTGAATTTATTTGGGGAAAGGAAATCTGAAGAGTTGTGATAGGAGAGAGTGTAATTCATATAACCTTCAAGGCCTTCTCCAGGTGTGCTCTTATCTCGAAGATAAAGGAAGCGAGGTATAAACTCCGCAGTCAACGCGATAATGGCCGCCTGTGAATCACAATTGAATAAAGGAAAATATTGTACAAAAAAATGAATTGATGATACAAATGTCTGAGAGATATCAAATTACTATACAAAAAGCAATTACAAACTAAGAGATAACGCAGACTAAGTGGAGTGAGCTGCTATACATGTATATTTACTCATTCTCTTAGCCACCCGATATCTTCTCCTTTATGGAATTTCTAAGAAAAAAATTAATTAATGCATGCAAGCTTTCCTCGAAGTGATTTATGATTACAAAAATATCTAAATCGCCGAACCATATTCACATTTTCAAAGTTTTCAATTATGAGGAGTTACTGTTGAGATAAAGTAACACAAAACATATTCTATATGAAATTGCTTACACTTTGCAAGCGATGATTCATTCTGCAGGCATAATGTCAGTGTTCAAGACCCGAACGAAAAAATATTGACAAAGTAGCAGAGCTGAGCACGTGTTATCTCGATAACATTCATCTACAAGCGGATACTTTGTGAGGCATGGTTGAAATGTTTTCCGTATGATGAGCAGCCCTTTATCTAAAAACGCATACGTATGTTTGCAGATAATAATCCCAAGTTTTTCCAAATTAAATAGAATATGATATAATTACACTTAGAACTTACGCGTATGTTAGATAATTTGAAGATACAATGATTTAAGAGAAATCTTGATTAGAGAAAACACATTCGGTAACAGCGTCTTAACTCATAGTAAAGCCGCCTCATCAATACGGAAGACTCGTAGGACTTAATGATATTTGTACGCAATTATGCCCTCAATATGTCTGCGTCTGAATTTTTCATGTGGATTTCTAATTAGTCTCTCAGAAAGTCATCTTTTGAATCACTGGAGAAATCAATAAATAGCAAAAACTTCATCATTGTGTAGATGCTTCTGTGCCTACACAGTGCATTGCATGCTTAATGCAGATGCATGCATATTTGTTGATTCTAGCCTTTGAAATTCGCTTGCATAATCACTACCTGCAAAACCATGTAATCACTGCAAGAGACTGAGCTGAATACATGCGAAATTCATAAATCCTTCCTAAGGCAACTTAGCAATCGCAACTCAATGTCCAAAGTTTGCACATGAAAAAGAGATTATTCATGTTCAGAGAATTTCGTCAACCGATCATAGTAGTTCATTTGTGTAATACTACGAAAATGAACTAATCAACCATCACTTCACCAACAGCATAAAATTAAGAAATTTAGTCTCATATTTACAGACGAGTCCGATACTGGATGCACCATTGAATATCATAATGTAAAAGCAAGATTTCTGGAAGAATGAGCTTCTACATGTACAACGTTTGTGTCAAAAACATGAGTGAAAATCGACTAAGATAAATTAAGGCACACCCGTTGAATTATTCATTTCAATGTTAACTTAAGTTTATCAATTCAACAATGTACTTTAGAGAAAAAATTACATTTGTTGTGTTAGTTATAAGTAGACTTTGATAAAGAATATGCAGCCCTATATCAAATCTATTGTGAGTAATCTATCAACGAAAAATTATGTGTGATAGGTTGTTAAGTCAGAAGTTCAATTTCTGATGCAATGAGACCCATATCGATGATTACTCATAAGTTATTCGCTCACACGAATGCAGAAAACTTTGAAGAGAGTGACACACCCTGAACGGGAGAGGACAGGGAGTTTTATTAATAGAAAGACAGTTCAGTGAAAGCGATACTGAACATTTCTATATCTGTTTACAGAACACCCAATTAAGACAACGTAACATACGCTGTTGCTTTCAGTAGTGTATATCTTGCATGGAGAGTCGATATCGGAACAGTAAACAATAATGAAAATTGAAATGATTATAATCTCATTACACGAGATCGAGTACAAAAACTGTTTTCAAAGCGATACGCTTGGATATTTGCAATCTAAATTTTTAAAACCAATATCCAAATAGCTGGAATCTAATCACTTGTTGAGATCAATAATTCAGATGACAATTCATCTGCAACCGACTTGCCACATTATACCGGTACAATCGTATAAGTGCTTTACTATGACAGCTTAATAAGTCATGTATTCAGTATGCTTCCGATTACTGACATGAAATCTTGCAATTATGGTGTGCATGTGTTTTATCAGTTATACCGTATGTCTTAATTACAATATCATACATATTTCGTCAATCTGTCATGGGGGGAACATCATGAAAAGTCAGGTTCATACACGTGCAGTGTTTTTAAGGCATTCCACACGCGTGTGGAATCATCCATCGCGTGTGTCGAATTTAATTCAGATCATGGGCTTCGGCTTTAATTTTTCACCATGCGTCCAGGTAAATCCTTAAAAGAAAAACTGTATACATGTATCCCTGTATTCAAATCATGTGATGTTGTACTAGCATATGTACAACGTCTATTCAAATTATGGTATTACAATTGCTCGCCATTTATTAAAGACATCACCATCATACTTTCCTCTCAAAAATGAGAGTGCAATAACGATTCCTCCTTCCTCACATGAAACACCGGAAAACTGATCAATCGTACATTTGAAAAGTAGAATAACTAGATATAGAGTTACGTCATTGGTCGAAAAAATGGGAACAGTTCTGAATGGTCATCTTTTCATACACATGAATCATCAGCAGGCGTAGTTAGCAGTCCACGAAATCAATATAACTCCGTATTTAGCAAGCATTCATTACCGGAGTGGTGTATTAAACACAAAAGGATGAGACATGAAACCGTCACTAACTTTTCTGTTTCTAGTCAACATACAATAAGACATATCAAATATCTCAATTTATCACTCACATTTGTAAGGACGGAAAGGCGGGAGATGCTGACGAGAATAGTCTGCCAAATACCGATAGACCTTGCCCGTCTTGCCACTGGACGGCGGATGGTCATGACGAACTTGACAGCATCTCCGCGTATTTCCAGGATGTTGTTGAGAAGGGCAAATAGTGGTGCCAGGGGGAAAGCCGTCACGAAGATGGTCATGAAGCCAAATTGGATCACTGCAAAGGAAAATGTCAAATGAACATCAGATGAATCGAGAATTCTCATCGCATGAACATGAATAATGTTTATTGTTTACCATAATTCGCACAGACAGACGACAGGTGATATTTCGAAAGGTTACAGTTCTATAAACTTGTTGATCGGCACACTGCAAGCACTGCATTAGAAGTACTCGATCCATTTCCATCTTCTGATCACGTATTAATCAAAAACCAGAAGTGATAGGCTTTGACTTATGTTGTAAGATCAGAAAGTTGGAATCTACGAGAAAAATGGATATAAATCAAGCTATAGATTCATTACTTCAAACTTAAGTATTCAGCATTTCTGAACTTGACTAAGGATTGTCAAGGATGGGGCAGGCCCGAGGTGGAATCCGCTTCCCCCCCCCCAGGGAGCAAAGCCCATCCCTCAGCACCTGCCCCGAAAGAGGCCCGGGGAGCTGCCGGGTTTCTGGTTGGCCGGCCGCCTGTTCCGTGTGCTGGCTGGAGGTGCTCATCCTCCTGACGGGAGATATTGAATGCATCCCGGTCTCACCCCCACTTACACCTCCACCACATGCGAACAGCTCATCACTAGAAGCCAGACAGATATACGGTGCAACGCCACAAACACGCATTGGCTACACCTGAAATGCAAAAGCATCACATTCAATCCAATACAACACACACTGGACTTGTGCCAAACACAGACAGAATACCACCACCACAAACAATCAAAACAACCCCCCCCCAACAACCCCCACCGTCCCTCATCCCTACTCCCACCCATATCACAACCACTACCCTTCCCCTCTCCTCTACCCCAACCCTCAACCCAGCATCTCCGGACAACAGCCAAACACAGGTGACACAAGCTCTCAAACCAACAACACAAAACACAAAAATAACACCCTCACTATCATACAGCTCAACATCAACGGCATCAGAAACAAATTTTTAGAGCTCACACAGCTCATCCTAGACAACAAAGCCGATATCATATGCATGCAAGAGAGCAGGCTCACACCCAAAAATCCCCAATTACACCACCATTCGCACAGATCGAAAACACAACAGAGGCGGCGGCCTCCTCACCTACATACACAACTCCATCAAATTCCAAATCCTCGAGGCCGGGTCTTCATACAAACACCTATAACAGCAATACCTCAAAATACATCTGGCACAAAAAACAATTCCTCATCACAAACGCGTACTTCCCCCCAAAAGGCAATCACACATTCCCACAAGAAACCAACACAGAAATCAACCACTTTCTTACCTACCATACAACCAACGCAACAAACCTCATCACCGATCCAAACGCACACTCACCCACTTGGTTTTCCACTCTCAATGACAGCAGAGGAGATGAAATCGCCGACTTCTTGGCCACAACCGACTACACCACACTCAACTATGACACACCTACAAGCCTCCCTCCGACCCACAACGAACAAAACTCTTCCCCAAGCATATCCATCGCCAGCAGCCAAACTACATGTCACACAACATGGAAAACCCTCAACAATCTCACATCCGACCACTAACCATATTAATCACCACACGCACATCTTCACAATCCAAAGAATAAAACCTCAAGCACTCCTTCACTAACTACAACAAAGCAAACTGGGAGGACTTTACCGAACATATCGAACAAGAAATCGCAAAACAACAACCACCCACCAACGTTCACAAAGCCAGCAAATGCTCACCGACGCAATCTTGGAAGCAGACAAACTCCACATACCAAAGGAGATCCAGCAAATCAAAACACCCATACTACCGACTCATATCAGACAAGCCATCCAGCAGAGAAACAACATCCGCAGCGTAGACCCAAAAGATCCCCAAAATCAAAACACTCAACACAGAAATCACCCAAGAAATCAATCAACACTAGGAAAACATTTGGATCAGCGAAATTTCTTCTGGCTGGTCCCATACCAAAAACACAAGCAGAATCTGGCGCATCATCCGCACACTCAACGACAAGAGTGGCAAACCACCCAAAAACATCACAATCAACTTCTTCAACAAACCTCTTCATCACAATCGCGACATAGCGAGCTCCTTTAACAAGCACTTCACCACACCATCACCACACAAAACACGGAAAACAGAAAAATCGACAGACGTACACTCCGCCTCACTGCCACCAACATAAAAATCATGCCTGACCATACAAAACAAGTCATCTGAGACTCCGCAAACAACAATACTTTTGGGCCAGATAAAATCAACATAAAACACCTCAAACACCTCGGCCCCACTGACATCCAATACCTAACTGACATATAGACACTCTCTCAACACAAACCAGATACCCAGCATCTGGAAAACGGTCAACATCACACCAATTCCAAAACATGACAAAGACATCCATCTTCACACTTCTTAGAGACCTATTTCTCTTCTTTCACCTCTTGCCAAAACACTGGAAAATATCATTCTCACAATCATCACAAAATTCGTCCCTTCGCTGCCTTTTTCGACACGGTTTCAAAAAAAGAACAGTCCGCAACCACCGCTGCTGGTTTCAACAGCAAAAAGCCACCTTTACGCAGAATCACCACATCGCTGGACATGACAAAAGCATTCGACACAGTTCACATCCACAAACTCCAACAGACCGACATTCCTTCTCTCGTAACTACATCAAAGGCAGGCAAGTTTAAATCATATACAATCAAACACGCTCAACCGACAAAAACATCAAAACAGGAGTCCCACAAGGAGGAGTTCTCTCCCCCTTCCTTTTCAACCTTTACATGCAAGACATACCTCTTCCTACAGACACCACACTAAAAACAACAGTCTACGCTGAGGACATCACCATCACGGCCACTCACTCAAACATCAAGACAGCCCAAGACAAACTCCAACTCTACCTCAACACTCCACACTCATGGACTCAGCAAAACAATTTATTTCCACATCAAATGTATGTATTTCAAAGTTTGTCACTTTCTGATTGACTTCAAGTTTCAAGCAAGCAAAATGTCAAGACTACGAATGACGTTTGATTTCAATATTACTACCTTTAAAAACTTAATATTAAAATAACCCTTAACCCTTAAAATGCTAATATTAAAACATTGTCACTCTGTTGGTCATTTTAGTACATGCTTGACCGCGCACTTTTTCGTAAAATAAATATTTGCGTTTAGTTAAAACATCACCGATAAAATTCTCATAATTACTTGACGAAAGTAATCAAATTACAGACAAATATGAAGGAAAATATCACTATCAAACTAAATGTGCTGCAACTAAGTTATTGCGTAAGCATTTCTTGAAAGATCATGGTTCACTTTAAAATCAGAATATTGGGAAATTGATGAGTTGCGAAAATACAGTTTAGAGTTGACAAACTCACTCATTTCAAGATATTCAAAAAAGAGTGGTCTTGGCCCTTGGTCATCCAGCTGATAATCTGCTTCCCACCGGGTGGTAGGCTTCTTGACACCTCCATTTTCTGTGCTCTCTTTGTTGCAGCAACGTTGAATGATCGCTCTTTTGATTCGTCTGAAATTTGATGACAAAAAATTCAGCAAGAAGATATAGTTGAGCGAATAAAACTTAACTATAGCAGAAAGCCAAGGAACCTCGGGTTAATTGTGAAACTTGCAGTTAGTCATATTCCAATTGTGTTACATTTGGACAATTCAATTGTGTAAAGGTAGCACAGGTTCTAACATGAAAAAGTTAAGCACATGTTCTAATAATCAGCTTTATATCGTGTCTATCTGTATGAAAATCTATTTTAGTTTTCAAATGAATTGATATTTTCATATCAATGAATGACTATTTTCCACGAGAGGCGGTGCGAAAATGCAAAGCTCAGTAAAACTAGACTTTTAAGCAGACAGCATTGAAAGAGTGCCATGGTCCTAAGTCAGTCCCTATCAACACTCTTCAACTCATAGATTCAACCTATATAGCTTCTACTCTTCGAGTCTATTTTTGAAATTATATATCTTTGCTCCCATCTGCAAAAATTCTTCTTCTATCAAACTGCCAAAGAAAGTTAATTGGCATTGCGATGATGAAATATTGAAAAGTGCGTATCGTATAATGTAGATATACGTATCGTATAATGTGGTGAAATTGGACAGCTTTGTTCGAATTCGATTTGACATTCGGCTAATAAATCAAGATCAAGCCAAAAAAAATGAATTTATCAGCATATTTTGAAAAGCAACCCCAAAGTAGTGGGCAGCTCAATATTTAATCATCTTGAGTAGCGTCTTAAACTCAGATGAAGAGAAATGTTAATTTGACCCACTACAAGGGTTCTGTAGAAAGTATCATTCCTAATTTTTGGCAGAGTCTTCATAAATAGGCAAAGATGTTATTTCATTGAATACCAGTGTGCACGGCACGCAAGAAAAATTATTATGTTCCAAAGGCTAAGAACCAAAGCACTTCTTTTTTGGATGTTGGGTCAAATATAGTGGAACTATTATCAAATGAATTTATTATTTCTTCATAATTTACTTCTTCTTTCCGCCTTCATAAGGGACTGTTCCCAAAGTGAAGTCGGTTATAGCTAAGTTAGTCTATCCAGATCTTTGAGATGTAGAGTTGTAATTAGAGCAGTTATTAATACACATTATTTTAACATCATTTCACTTCAAACATTAAAAATTTAAGTTCAACTGAAAGTATAATTAAATACTTTCATGCATTCATCTACTATTATTTATTAATTTCTATATTAATAATTTTTATACAAATATCTATCAAACACTACATAAACGTAACGTACGCATACTTTTAAATCATTTTCGTTAGGTGTGCACATTCGTATACAAAGAGAGACAATATTACCTGTAGCAATACCATCTTCGTCATAATGGAATATTGCAACTAAGAAAAGCATGCATGTAGACCTATCATTCTACATGTACACAGACCATCCCTGATGATAATTTGACTAAATTCTGAAGAAATTATTAATTAACTCCTTTACAATGTAGGTCACCAAACACTTTTAACACTCAAAACTTACTTTAATGCATATCTATCAAGGCAAAAAGAGTAGAAATGTAGGATAAAATAACATGTACCGACAAGACAGTTGATGATTAGGGTTGATGGCATGGGGCAGGTTTTATAATCATTCAGTCATTGCATAAGAATTGCTAGGGTTAACGCTTTCCATGAAAAGTGAGATACTATCTTGAGAATGTCAATTCATGGATCCACTCTAAATAAGTAAAGTTGGTCCAACTAGTGCGGACAGTTTGCAGACATTCAGGTTCACATATTCTTAAATGAAGATCAATTTAGTGCTGGATATTTTTGATGCCAAGAAAGAACAATTAGAAAAATCTTTATCTGGCAAATCTTTATCTGGATTATCTAGCTTTTGCAAAAATTCAATATTTCCCGTCGCTTCGGATCAAAATGGAATTTTTACATGCTGAAATTAGGTTTTGATGAAACTACCTTAGGGAAAGCTTCAAATAACATGAACGTGCTGGCATCTAAAACTTATATTTCTCCTAAAATGGTAGTCGGAGAAACGATAGGTCAACAGTTTTGATGAATCCGATGAGTTTGCGGCTTGAAGTCATAGGTTTTAAAAAAGATGTTCCTTAGGACATTTGTCATCAAAATTTTATCTTCAAGCCCTCCAACGAAAAGTTTCATCAAAAGCATTTTTACCAGACACCTTTCCAATCCATCGATATGCACAAAATATGAGAATGAATATAAAGAGTTCTCTAAATAATAATGATTTAGCAGAAACCTGAGATTTCATAATTCAAATTCAGACGAATTGAATTCAAAATATCATCGCTATCCAAGCCGATTAAACAGGAGCCTATTGCACATTGAGAGTGCGTTATTCTACAAATTTTAATTTGATGAAAAGGGAGCTCCGCTTAATACAATTTCAAACCACTTTACTGTTAAGTTTCGAATCAGCACAATGTTTGACTCGTGAGTAAGCTTCACGTCACATCTCTATACTGATCTCAAAACATGATCGAAAACATTGTGATCAGAACCTGTTTTCGCACGCACATGTTAGTATAATCTCAGTTTGTGGTTGCCTTTGTTTCATTTAGACGCGCTCAGATTTGTAAATGGACTTGAATTGGCCCAGCCCGGTACGTTTCATCTGAAAATTTCAGACACAGGTACGGGTCCGTTGATTTCGGACTGCTTGGCTTGTAATGAATGCTGTTGTAATATATCAGTCAGATGCAATATACGAGCAATGATATATTCATGCCTTCACGGTTGATTTTTTTAATAGGTATATTATAGAATTGGCAACATTTATTAGCTTTAACTTGAGCCACAGGCTAAGAAAAGCCCACAAAGTATACTTTCGGTTATGCATGGCCAATCGATTACCATAGTAAACTTTAAAGTAAAATCGTGTCGATTTATTTCTAATCGCAAAAAGAGATATATCACAAACCTCAATCAATGAATTTTTCTAATTATATTTATATTTGCCTATATAATTTTAAATTCTGTAGCATTTTGTAAATTCTAATATGAGAAATATAATGAAATTCTATGATTTAGTCTTAGAGATTGTGCTGCTTTTATTGATTCATTTTAGATCGCCAGAGCGACTGGTTTTGATGCATGTGATTCTCGCAGATGTGTATAGTGTCTCATTCTCAATATCACGTGTTTCCATTTAAACATTTCCTCGTAATCAAACCATGATTAACTGGTCTAATGTTTTCAGGCCCGACCTAAGCCGAGCCTGCTTCTGTTAGAAAATAGCAGGTCCATGTCCAGCCAACTAACAAATCTGTCGTACGGTAAAATCCTTCTTGCCAATTTCAATTTTGTTCCAGACCCTTTTTCAGCAATAGGCGATTGACGTGAAGTCGAATATGTCTTGGATGCACAGATTCATACGAAGCCAAGATGGAGGTTGTTGAATCGGTTGCATGTTCATTGCGTTTTCAAATTATCATCGATTTCATTACCGTTTTTAACGTCCATTTATTTGATGACTTCATTTTCGCGATAAGCAAAAAAGTGTCTCGAGGGAGAAATATTCATACTTGAAGTCAGATTTACGAATAGATATAATTGAAGAATAATGCCATCTTATTTATACTCGTCTTCATGCAATTCAATGTAAATAATGTATTACAAATTCCTGGAATCTTTGAGACGCACTTCATATTAATATAAAGGGCTTCCGAAGTACTTCAGTAAAAGTTGATTTCTGTAGCCCTATCCGGTGAGATCACAAAACAACTAACACAGGCAAAATTCATGGTAAGCCGCTTAATAATAAGCCGTGGTTGACGGGAAGTCTTCCGCAAGATTGAAAAAAAAATTGTTAATGGATACTGTTCACAAAATGATCACAAAAATCAGGAAGTCACATTCAAATCTGTTATGATTCAGTAGAAATACTTTAAAACATCACTACGTACGCTCTTAATTCATTTTTGAAGTGATCACATTGACACACCGCTTTTCACCAAAAGTTACCGGCAACCTATGCTTTGCGAGAAAATAACCACGATGCTTCAAAACAGATTGGTTTGAGCTGAAGCAAAATCAATTTTGATGTCTATCAAGTGACACCGACGTTGAATGATTCAGTAAGCATTTCAGAACACAGCTTGCGAGCAAAAGGATCAGATCAATTCATAGCATCCATCCTGGCGATAAAAGAGCAATCTTGAGAGAACCCGACGCTTCAATTCCAAACCGCAAATGCAAGAAGTTTGCGATGTTCCTGTTCACTCCACAAAAGTATCCGTATTCTTACCTGTATATATATTTCTCACTGGAAAATGAACCTTGATACCATTAAAACAGAATCTAAAGATTAATTTTTAAGATGTTTCTAAAAAGAAGCTTCTAAATTCAGTGAAAATCCTGTCCATGCATGGAAGTATTAAAGCCTAAATATCTCTTCTGATTGCAGCTACTGAACTGCTAAGATAGGTCCCTCGCTTTCAGAGTTTGAACACAAAACGTTGACCATCATGAAGGTTACTAATGAAATACCGATGAGCTACCAATCAAATCACCACTGAAGGCAAGTCGAATTGGTCTCTTTTTTAAGCCGTAGATTCACTGATGAACATTTAGTGTAAACCTGCTGGTGTAAATAAAACACTTAAGTATGACCGAAATAGCCGTTCCTAGGTGATAATGACATTCATTAAAGGCTTTTTTTATGATTAAGTTTTGGATAATGCGAAAAGTCCAAAAACTATAAGGATTACAGTTTCGATATTTGATAAATTGTCACATAAATCCTGTTAAGCATGTAGACATGTTTTATGCACTTTCAAGTTTTGTAGCTAGAGACTAGCAAATAAATTGGAAATGTCATTTTTTTGACAAGTTCCACACTTTGACCACAACATGATTCGATAGGCAGTTGCTCGATTAAACGCACACAAACTCCCTAGATTGAAGATCACAACGAAGCCACACTACTATACTAGTAAGCTTTATGTCGAATTACAGCAGCAATGACTCTACGATACGTGTCAGTCATCTCACTTAACCTCAATTACTTCCATTTTATCCATTCCATTTTTTCTTCCACTTTTTCATAAAAGAAATCAAAATAATCAGTTTGACAAGGGCTACTTTCTGTACACCATCGACTTGATTCTAAGGAAAGACAACTGAGTGTTGAACGAGCACATGTACGGTATTTGAAGACCCTGTTATACCTGAAGTTATCGAAACAAGCAGAGACTGAAATTTATGAATACAAATTAAAGCTCGACCGCTGCACACCCTGTACTGTGCTGAGAATGCATGACAGAAAAATGTGTTAAGAATTTCAGGATTACGACTTACAGAGATGCAATTCAATTTCTAAGAAACTATGAAAGTGCAACAAATATCATTAGACGATGAAAAGTGATCTTTGGTGAAGCATCATGCATTTATACTCAAGAAAAATATCTGCATATGGATCATAGTATATGAGCTCGCATGATGCATCATGAATTAGTAGCATGATTAATCTACAGACTACCAGAAATATATGGAATTATGCATGCTCTTGCACAATTCTCCTGAGATTGTAACCCTTTTTGTTGTTATGAAGATTTGTTATTGGAAGTATACGAGAAGAATGGAAAATTAATACATTTCATCTTCACGCAATTCTATTCAAGCTGAATAGATGGTCGGTCGTATATTATAGCAGACAGAACAGTGGATTTACGTAACTAAGTCACAAAAAATGCATGCACAATTAAAACACTTTCCCCACTCAAGAAAAAATAACATACTGAAGCATACTTTTGCGATCTATAATATCTACTCTTTCAATTTGAAAGTAGTATTCATTCAAATATTATTATGTGAAGAAGTTGAATATCAAAGTGTTGACACCACAGAATTAGACAGGTCGTCTCTTCTTCTGTTTGACTAGAAGGGAAGCATTGGAACATGTAACGCAAATGAAATGGCACAATCTCCTGACTAAATACCATAGCAATCGAACAATAAGTCGCCAGTTCAACATTAAACACGCCAAATTGTGCAAAGTTTCAGTGACTGTTATCAACCGGATCATACAGCAAAGAGACACAGACGATGTCAAGTTCTTCAGAGAAGTTTGTGAACGTTTTTCATGCGCCTGTTAACTTTCTTTAAAATGATCGGAGGGCCCAACATTATCGAGAAAACTTTTGCGCAATGATCTGAATTCTTCGAATCTGAAGGAAATCATTTTGAAGGAATTCAGAGCAATCCGCAAGCGACGTACGACTATCTTTCCTATCTCTGTAAGGCATTAAAAATTTCTTTTTGCCCATTTATTAAGTTCCTGCATGTGCCATCTGTTTGAATCAGTTTGCACTTCTAGCAAAGTGATACGATTAAACAATCTAATTCTGTGGTTGACACCAAGAGTGCCAATGAAACGCATGTACCCGGTAACTCAATGTATGCAACTATCCGATTAAAAGGAAAGATAACTTACGGAACAACATTCTCGGTGAATGTATTTATCACTTGTTTCCCAACCATTATGATTATCATCTGGACACATAGATCGATCAGACATCCACCGGCTTGACACTGAAACGGAAGGGATGATTTATCATTATTTCCACGCAGAGATTCATGGAAGGAAGTTTCATCATGGTCTAATGCAGAAAACATCTGAGAAACAAAGCATCTCGTTGATTAACAGACATGTTAATTGACACAATATGTGACTGAAATTTCGAATTGCGCATAGCGAAATACGCTGTCGTGAGAGGCTCTTCGGTTGATTGCTCAACAGTACTCATGATGGTTTGGAGCCGACTTCCTGATTCTCATCAGACGAAAGTGGTGTTTCCTTCAACCTTGATGGAGCTGAAAAGAGAATGCTACGAAGCACTCCACGTCCAAGATGGACAGACGTCTAGAAGGATATTGGTCACCTCGACATCGATGGAAGGACATACTGTCCGTGGGTGACCTCTGAAAGATCGAGATGTAGGTGTGCGGTGGCTCATGAACATTCAACATGCATTAACGATCACCTTGAAGCAGTGGTAGGTCTTCGGAGTTGTTGTATTTTCTCGTTTACTACCTCAGCTCAATAAATTTCATTTAACAGGGGTAAGATAATAAGATAAGATAAACTTTATTGACTCACATGCACAAAGTGAATCGGTGAGAGCGTACAATTAAAGACAGAACATGGAAGACAAGATATATACGTAAAGAAATCTCATCTCATGGCAATATTTAATGAAGGACTCTCCGAACCGTTTCGTCCTTGTTTTGGGTAGTCTGAGGGTGGAATTATCTCTGGTTCTGCGACATTGTCGTTGAAGGAACATGTCTCTCTGAGGATGGAGTTCATCAGATTCAATTTGTAAAGAACGAAGATAGCACTATGCGACTATGAGTCTGGATATTCAAGCACAGTCATCTAAAACTTGATGATTGCTCTAAAATTTTGTCACAATCCTATGTGCAGTACGCGCCATATTACTTGGGACACCTGCTTTTTCACAGTTATTATAGCCTATATTTTACAATGTTCCTTCAATTTGAACTAAATGCTGCTTGATTGTGACTTGGGTCATAAGTTACTTGGCCTGTAGTTTTCGGCTGTGTTATTCATTATGAAAGGTACTAAATATGGTCGCATGTATAAATATTGCGCACCAAATTACTTGGGACAGTTAGAAAAGACGGCTTTATCGCAAGATAAAGATAAATTTTTAGTTTTAAGCAAAACCAAAGTTATGCAAATGGATAATTTCATTTATAGCACACTCAAAAAAACAACTATTCAATCGTCAGAATTTTGTATGGCCTCCTTTTGCATCGATCACTGAGCGAATTCTTTGTGGCATACTGTCGATGAGCTTAGCGAGAGTCTCGGGGAGGGTTGCATCACGGAACCAGTGATGAATAATGGAGGAGATCAGTTCTTGCTTGCAGGTTGTGGTTTTACCAGCAATCCGACGTTTGATGATGCCGCAGACATTTTCGATATGATTTAAATCTGGGAATTCCCTGGCCAATCCAGGGTGGCGATGTTTTCACAGTCTAGGAATTGCTTGATGACCTTTGCTTTGTGGCAAGGTGCTCCATCATGCATAAAAATTCAATCACCGTTAGGAAACCATTGATGCAGTTGTGGAAGAGCTCTTGTAGTCAGCACGGTCTTGTATTGAGCAGCATTCATATTGCCTTCGACAATGTACAGGGTGATTGCAAAGTCCTTACCTGGTTTTAAATCAATGTCACGGACGCTACATTTATCGGATCGCCAATTATTTTACACCAAAATGTACCTGAAGCTCCAAAGTTTTATATGGTATATTGATTATTATGCATTTCCGTAACGATTAGCATGTAATTTTATTTGTATTCATTATGCAGAAAACGTCAATTGTCTTCCAATAATTTTTATCATCAAAATGAGATCATTGCAAAATTTAAGTCAATACATTTGTTTATATCATATCGTGAAGGACTTAAAGAAACTGTTTAAAATGGCCACCTGCTTCGCTCAAACATAAAGAAAGCCGGCTTTCAAAACCATTGAACTCAGCAGAAATTTTTTGTGATGAAATCTGAGAGATTTCTTCGATGGCAAAATTTTGTAATTTTACCAGACTTGCTGGTTGTCTGTGATGCACTCTTGTGTTTTACAGCTCCCCAAAAGTAAAAATCAAGATGAGTCAAATCAAGACTGCGAGCAGCCCAGTGGAATGGACCGTCTTTTCCGATCCACCTTCCTGGGAACTTTTGGTGCAATAGAGATCTCACCTCGAGGGACCAATGGGGATGGGCTCCAGCCTGCTGACAGATGGCCGTAGAAAATTTTCTTCTAATCTTCAGTTGAGGGATGAAGAAGTCCACCAACATTACTTTGTAGGACTTGGAGGTCACAGTCGAATCAAAGAAAAAAAGGCCTATGACTTCATTACAGAATAAACCGCACCAAACGGTAATTCCGGGAGACTTGATCGATACTTGTTGAACAGTATGAGGATTGCTCGAATCCCATATCACACAATTATGACGGTTGACTCGTTCACTTAGATGGAACTTAGCTTCGTCAGAGAAACATAGTCTGTTCAAAAAATCCTCATTGGCGACAATCCGTCGTTGGAATTCACTGAACATGGTTATTCTCGCGGCTTCATCATCGGCGAACAGTTGCTGACAAAAAGAAAGTCTATACGGTTTCATCTTCAAATCGTCCCGCAACACGTTCCGAACCGTAGAGAAGGGAGTCTCAGCAATTGCAGCTGCTTGCCGGATCGACTTTAATTTCGTCGATCTTGTCGTCAGAGCGGCGAGGTCTACCACAACGGGGTACGTCCGAAACTGAACCAGTCTCCTTAAGCTTATTGAAGATTGATCTCGTGGTCTTATGAATCACAATGCTCAATACCCCTTCATTTCTAAGATGTCTTCCAACTAATGTCACTGAATCAAACTTTGCCATAAGAAGAACAACTTTAATATGGCCTTCGACAGTAACCATTCTGTTAACATGCAATCACGTTGTGTTTTGACAACAAACGTTTGTATTTTTAAATGCTTAAGGTGACGATGTTTGAATTTTCAATCGATATTGAGATTTGTGAGTTAAGATATCTATGAGTTCTATTGTTCTATTGTTATTTAGCAATGGTGTAATACCATACACAATGAATCAAATTATTTGAATTCTTTCCAGTGACGCACATCAATTTGAATGTTGAATTCTCATGTTAGAAGAGACTGAAGCAACATTATACCAGATTTCGTAGTCGAGGTTTAAGAACTTATTATACTCAATTTGTCATTTATGATTTGTGACACTAGTCTTCCAAATAACAACGCGCATGCATAATAATCAATATACCATATAAAACTTTGGAGCTTCAGGTACATTTTGGTGTAAAATAATTGGCGATCTGATAAATGTAGCGTCCGTGACATTGATTTAAAAACAGGTAAAGACTTTAAAATCACCCTGTATAATCTTCCAGGGTCTTTGGTGCTTATGATTCCCCACACCATCACCTTTGTAGGGTGTTTCACAGTTTGCTTGATTGGGACGGGAGTTCCTCTGATGTGGCAAACACGCCTCTTTTCAGCGCCCTTGCATTCAAAAAGACTTTCATCGCCGAAACACACCCGTTGCCATTGTTCCAACGACCAATCAGCATGCTTTTTGGCAAAAGCCAAGCGTTTGCACATCATGGCGGGAGTGAGTTTCGGCACGCGTCGAGGAATCACCGAGCGGCAATATTTTTGCAAGCGTCTTTGAACAGTTCTCAGCGAAACCCTTATACCATCTTGTTCCAATTCTGAGTGCAGTTGGTGAGCATCGCTAAGTGGAGCACGGCGTAAATTTCGGAGCAACAGCCGCTCTTGCTTCGGAGTCGTTGACTTCTTCCGTCCACACTTGCCTTGTCGTCGCGATGAGAGACACGTAGAATTCTTCAATCTGGCCACGGTTGACTTGCTGATACCAGTAATCGTTGATATTTGACGAATCGATAATGTCTTCAGACGAAGCAATGTCAAAATTTCAGTCTTTTTTTCGATACTCAGATCTGGTCCAAGCATTCCGCACGCAGTGTCTTATCAACGTTCGTCGAAAAAGATTCTTAAACTTCAAGCTATGCAAGCGTTTATAAATGTTAATGCATTTAACATTAAAGATGATTTAAATTTTTAAAATGCGATTTCTACATTAATGTAGAAATCTATTCGTACCGCCTATTTGTTCGACGTAATGTCTCACCAAAACAACCATAGAAAGCTGTCCCAAGTAATTTAACTCGCAATAATCTGACAAATGACCATATTTTGTGCTGTTGAAAATGAAAAACAGAGCTCATACAATGCAAGTCAAGTAAATGCTGTAAATGTAGGTCAATGCAATATTTCACTCCAGTTGAAGAAGACGTTTAACATCTAGACCAGAAAGATTATAAAAAAGCAAGTGTACTAAGTAATTTGGCCATACAAAATTCTAACGATTGAATAGTTGTTTTTTTGAGTGTGCTATAAATGAAATTATCCATTTGCATAACTTTGGTTTTGCTTAAAACTAAAAATTTATCTTTATCTTGCGATAAAGCCGTCTTTTCTAACTGTCCCAAGTAATTTGGTGCGCAATATTTATACATGCGACCATATTTAGTACCTTTCATAATGAATAACACAGCCGAAAACTACAGGCCAAGTAACTTATGACCCAAGTCACAATCAAGCAGCATTTAGTTCAAATTGAAGGAACATTGTAAAATATAGGCTATAATAACTGTGAAAAAGCAGGTGTCCCAAGTAATATGGCGCGTACTGTAGTTTGGATTGAACAAGTATATCAACAATAGTTCATCTATCTGTGATTTAGTCAGATTGCTAGGATCCTGAGATGTTTCATATTTATAGAAAATAATCTGTAGAGCTGCATAATTATGAACATTCAGTAATTGTCAAGCATCTGAATTTGTTATTTCACCTAAAAAATGATGCAAGTCGAGGGTATTTCTTTTCAATTCTTGTAATTTACAAATCAACAAGCCAATGAATGTTTATTTCCAAAATTATAGGAAAACATGGACTACGTACATGGAAACATGTGAAAGAACACATTTCAAAATATGCATGCGATCGGTTTCAATGAAAACATTTCAAGTCAGGAATGAGAGGATAGTTTCCAAAACTTCTATCGTTGGATTTTGAATATTCATTGCATCAGACTTTGTTTAGCAATCAATCGTTATTTGGTGGCTTCCTGAAGAAAGCTTGCAATGGATTTTTGAGTATTTGGAGTAAAATTATTCATTAATACATGAAACTTAACTGATCTGTCACAGCAGCATAAATATGGTGCTATTTCTCGACGCATATTTTGATATCTTGAACATTCTATCATACGAGTAAAGTAGTGCAGAGCTTCTACTTTTGAATCATCGCTTAGTTCTTCATGAACAAGTCTACGAAACATTTCATATTATCATCAATCCTGGCACACTAACTGGTTCTGATGTATAAATGTTGTTTATTGGATGAACGGATCCACGCTGCAAGGAATCACTTACTATCACAGTTTCAAAAAATGGCCATCGTAGAGCGTGTTTGGAAAAGTACGAGAATGCTTTATTCTGTAACACTTTCAAGCGCCTCGTCATCAGAAGCGTGATTGTCATGCATGCCCTTACATATATCTAACATTCATCGGAACAGAAAATCCAACACCGGCTTTCATGAAACCGTCATCAAGAGCATGAAATAATGATACCACTAATTCAGAAAGGCAGCCGGTTCAGAAAATCACAAAGAGAATAAAGAAAACTAACCGATGTCTCATTATCATTTGAATTTCGAAGAAATACAGGCTTGAAAGCGATCATTCTCTCTGCCACGACAAGTCATTCATTTTATAAAGACTGCAAAATGCCGACGCGTCTCGTCCTGTATACCGTGTCAAGAGTGCCTGCCATTAAGGGGGCACAGAATATTTCTTTAAATCTACATTGTGTTATCTAAAACAGGCATTTGTTCCGGGCTAGAAAATCACTATGACTGGGTACCTGTCGTCCGAGATCTTCAGCAACTCCTAGAAGTGCTATTAGACTGTGACAGCTTTAGACGTAATGTGTTCTCTTCCTACTTTCAGTATTAAGTGTTCCTCGTTTTTCTTTTACTTTGCCTATCGTGGAGTATCTTTACATTTCTCATCTCCGTGCTTGACTTTTGTTCAAAAGGAACTCAAACATGTTTTGTCTTTGTCATGGTGATTTTCTTTTTTCGTTATTATTTTCCGTCCCTTTTCTCTTATTTACACTTCATTTTTCTGCATCTCATTTTGCAATAAGAGTTACGTACCCTCTCACTTTAATAAGTTTATTTGCTATTGCTTCGCTTCCACCTGCATGACGCTATGTGAATGGCTCATAGATCTCTGTGTCTTTGCTGACTATTCTTTATATATGTGACTTCATCTCTGTTCTGTCATTTGTCACTACGGCCGCACTCCACATAAACAGAAGCAGCAAAAGCGCTCAGGAGTCAAATATAAAGTTCCATCAAAATAACGGCGATATTTTTATACCTTCAAGCTGATTGGGCCAACCTCATGCTTCGAATACCTATCAGTCATATCAGAAACCGAAGAAATCGGAGCAGTAATGATCATTCATTCTGACGATTCTTGTCTTCCGATTATTCTCTGGAAATATTCAGTCAACCGGCATACAGCGTTCAATTTGTCTTAACAAGGCACTGTCTCATACTTGTGTTATTTGAATAGAAATCACTTCATCGTGCACTATCTCTCTCGAGTCTGGTCTGAAAGTCTTTAGCGCTTCCGGAAACAGCGTGCGAAATAATGTATGGAATTTTCTTTGTTTGTATTTTGCATTTCTCGCTTGTATACATCATGTTTTGGTTATCTACTTTATTTCTATTTACAAATAGCATTGTAACTTAGCATTTATCCACCTGTGCTTGGAAGCCACATCGTTTCCTATATTGCTTCATGTTGAGAACTTTATCGACATGTTTCCGATCATGTATGATTTGCAGACCAGTTTTATGTCTAGACGGATAAACAACCCCAACATAGAGTTGTTAGGATCAATGTGCTACTATTGTCAAATACTTTTGTTAAACTTCGATCTTTAGAATTTTCCGTTCTTTAATGGGCTCTACGTCAATATAGACTCTGCACAGTGACAATTGAAGCTGAAGAATCACTCCTTTTTCACTGGGTCAAAACGCCAGATTGCGAAGTGCTAAAGTACATTTTGGTGTAAAATAGTGTCATCTATTTCTGAATTACACCGACAGTTCACACACACTCCTGCCTTAATTAGCCGTATTTTTACCCTCAATTATGATGCAGACAAACTTCAAAGCCTTTGTATTAGACAATTTGTACTGATAATTTTATTTGCTAACTTTTATATTATGCTTTTCTTTTTTTGTTGCGCATACTCCACTTTTGAAGGTCTGTACAAAATAATTCCTTGACTTTGAAAAGTCATCATATAACCTCGTCCTAGATAAATGAGTTCACTGGGATATTTACCTGCTCACTGAATCTATTCGTTGAGGTGAATCGGCGACCTTTGAAGAAGGCAATGTAGAAGATGGACGAATAGAAATTGACGAATTTCAGAAGGTAGAGTTTCAGAGTTAAACTGTCTTCGTAATCCGGTTGTGTCCTGTGATGTTCTTTGTCCGTCAGCCAAACAGCTAGCCTGTTGTAGACCTTAAAAGATGAGTGGCATTGTGTTAAATCTCTTCTCGTTTGCTAAACCATAATATTTTGACTTACTAAGTTGAGGATAACGATGACGACGAGGTTCATGCATGCCGCTGTACACGAGCTAACGATTGACGCTGTTTTATGCAGAAGTACTTCACGTCGCGTCTTCATAGTCGTATACACTGATACTCTATACACAATCACTCCTACCACAAACGCTATTGCCAGCGCTACCTGCAGGATAAGAAAGGCCGATGAAAAACGAAGGACCTATCAAATCAGCATTTGAAATTGATGTTGAATTGTGAAATATAGGTGTCTCCTGTATCTATTAGTACATCGTTTTCATTATCTATAAAATTATCAGGAATGTAAATTTTCGACGAATGGTGCGGGTGCTGTGAATTTAATTCATCTTCTGTAACTCAATCAAAGTGCATGTAAAAGAATACTTTCTGTGATAAGATGTATCTATCATTTTGATCCCCTACACTACTTTGAGCATATTATAAGCAACACAAAATGCAATTTCAAGAAAACAGATCCAATGAATAATTCTTTGATGCCGACCAGAGACATTACGAGCCAATCACATCTACTATTAAAAAGCCCAGCAATATCACGATACCGTGTATATGATTGCGTGCAAAAGCAAATAATAATTTTGCATCTTACATAATAAAACCTGTAATTAGTAGAGCCCATGATATTACACGACAAAGGTAATTTAACAGACTGTCAAGATTTGATTGTCAGTATTCTTCAGTAGCATGATTATCAACATGTTGTATGTTCAATAAAGCATGATTTCGATACTCAAAGCCTAGATTACAAATAACTTCAATTAATTGCATTTTTATCAACGCTCAATTAATCAGCTGTCAATTGATAACCTTTGGCAGTCAAAAAACTATGAAGATCACTTTTAATGAAGCATTTAATTTCAAAAACATGTAGAAGTTTGAGAACGAATAATGTAAGAAAATCAGAGAAGGTTAAACGTCAAATGTCAGTGTTGCAAAAAAATTCCAGTTACTTTTGGATCGATCATAAAACATTGAGCAACTTAGTGGTAAGAGCATGCGCTCCTACTGCTAAAATCAAGGATTCCATGACGTGAAATTGCACGGAAAATCGCGGGCCTTATTAATCATAGGAATACTGGCGGTACGTGGCTCGGTCATCACAGAGAAAATTAGGATCTTGGCAAAACCAGGGATTGCCAGAGGAACAGGCATTATAGTCCGGCAGCCAGAACGAGTTCCTGCAGGGAACGAGGCCGAAAGTGAGACTTTCACAGAATGATGTATACCCTATACCTACTACGAATCGGCACGTCTGCCGAGTTCTAGTGAGTTCCTCTTCTTGTCAGACAGGATCAAAGAAAAACACATGTAAATCCAATAGGACGCAGATTTCAGTTTTTGGCTAAAATGAAATTTTGTATGTTTTCTCTGATTAAACGAAAAGTACTAAGCCCAGAGTCATAATTTTTGGCATGGAATGTCTTCAGGTCATTTCCTTTCATTTTCATGCACCCCTGTCTATATATCTAAACGCATTTAGATTTGACGAGCCTCTTAATGTCGGCAAACACAAACATTTTCAGCAACTTTATCCACATTCAACCACATTCTCACATACATTGCCGATTAGATGCATGATAAAAGCACATGCACATAATGGGAAATGACCTGAAGACATTACCATGCCAAAAATTATGACTCTGGGCTTAGTACTTTTCGTTTAATCAGAGAAAACATACAAAATTTCATTTTAGCCAAAAACTGCAATCTGCGTCCCATTGGATTTACATGTGTTTTTCTTTGATCTTGTCTGACAAGAGGGGAACTCACTAGAACTCGGCAGACGTGCCGATTCGTAGTAGGCATAGGGTGTACATCGTTTTATGAAAGTCTCACTTTCGGCCTCGTTCCCTGCAGGAACTCGTTCTGGCTGCCGGACTATTACAATAATGAGATAGTTGACTAAGGTAGTCCAATGTGATCCAACGGTTGATGAAACCAACCATTCTGGTAGTTATTTAGGTACACCTGTATATATATATTATGTGGATTATATATACGTGTAAGATACGTGTATAATTGTGATGACATTATGAAAATCCAAACTAATAAATGATATGATAAGGTATTCCAGCGATATGAGAGACAAATAATTATACACAAGGGGGAAAACATTGCCTCATATATTCAAAACACTTCATGGGCATATTTGGTAACGGAGACGTAATGCAAGAATAATAGTACAAGCAGACTTTGTTTGCAACGCATTAAATACGACACTAACAGTGAGACCAACTTTTCTCGACTTAATTGTCGACGCCATAACATCAAACCTTCACTTACTAATTAAACGACATTGCAAATGGTCTGAGTAGTAGCAGACGAAATTTTATACGACATCATTTTAAAGGAGATTTCAGAGCGTCAGTTAGCCCGGAACATTTTAACTATAGATTTAACAGAGATTTCAGTGTCAGTTCGCCCGGAACTTTTTCTTAGCTACAAATTTATTGGTCGATAATAAATCTTCCAGGGACATTAACTTTGAATTCGTTTTTGAAACAGTCAACTTGTGTTACAATTTGATTCAGAATTCGTTTTGCCACATGACCATAATCGTAAGTAAGTAATTAGGGAAAGAAAAGTCGAAAAGGTCGTCGTCGTCAGATAGCTGAAGAATAGGTTCTATATGTCAACGGTTGAAAGTAAATATTTATTCCCCTCTCCATCAGAAATGTGTCTTTGAACTTTAGGTATCATTTGTAGAACTAGGGTACGCGACCCCATGTATGACGAACATTTCCTCACCTCTTCGTTCTATTAAAACATTGAATTTTAACCATCAAAAGCTTAATACGTCATGGAATGAATCTTTCTCCAGTGAGTTTTCTTCAAGAAGATGATGCATTTCATGTATTAGATAAAAGCATCACAAATCATGCATGTAAAGTTAGCAGCTAATGTAGCAAATTATGTCGAAGAAATAGTTGTACTTAGAAATAAGAGTGATAAACCCTTGTTGAAAATTTACAATTATATTTTTGACAGCACTTACCAATAATATCGTAGAGAAGAATGAAAAGAAAGTGACGGGGAATCGATGTCTCCAGAAAGGTATGAATGGTTCCTCTTGCTGTAAATATCAAAAATAAACATCATAACTGAGCTGACATTTTCAGCTTCTCTGCTCTTACCCCTGAAAGAATGTTAACTTTCCGCTTGAATCGGTTGGTGTCAAGGAGAGACATATATTCCGGTCTCGGTGGAGCCTCTTCTTTATCAAAGTCAAACACGCTCCATTGGTATGCTAGCTTGGCTTGATACCGTTTCCACATCTCCAAGAAGAGCGTCGCTATAGAACAGAAATGTAATGATAAATGGCGAATATAAATCAAATATTTATTGCCAAAGTACATCCCACGTGAAATCGTTTCAACTTGCTAACTTACACCAAAATGCCATGAAGATTGCATACAAGACTGTAGCTCCATTGTCGACCATTCTACCCAGCCTGGCCATATTGCAGGATTCGGAAAGTTGCCAGAACGGGCATCGGTTTCGGCATAATGGGCACATGGTGATATTGGATTTACACACTTCGTTTCTGAAGAGAGTAAAAAAATGACCAATGCTCCCAATCTGCTTCACTTTTCATATTAACATTCAAATAATTAAATTCATTGATTGATTGAAATTGACATTGCATCTGATGCACTATTAAAGATGCATCAAGTACCTGGACTATATCACAACTTTGCAAGCAGTCAGCATTGCATGTCGGCCCATTGTTAATACTGTAAAATGATATAATGCACTCAGAATCTCCGTCTCAGTACTCTGTATCGACATGCATTTGCATGTCTCTTACCATCTGAGTTTCAAATATTTAACACAGTATACTTCATGATCACAATCAGTATCCATATTATTTCGTCAACTAAACAAACGGGGCAATGTAGTGACTTACTTCAGGATCACATTCCAAGTTTTTGCTATCATACCATACAGCTCCTACATAACTCGCACTACATGCAGAATATGAAATCAAGACAGGTGGGACAAATCTGTCAGAATAGCCAACTGATGAAGAAACCAGAATAACCGTCTTCTGGAGATTAATTAAGTATTGTTCACAACGAAAGAAATTTATTGGTACGTGATGTCTCATTCTCTACACCTAAAATTAAAGCTTCCACGTGTAAAATCTCGCCTGTGTGATCACTGTGCGTGATCGCATTTTCTGCACTCAAATGCACATGTATCAATGTCGAACACGAATTGAACGCAGTCATCAGGTGCAATGATCTATTTGAATGAGACGGAATGTTATTGTACTTAGTTTGTTACCTTATGTTTCTTCTAGAAATCGTTCTGTGCGGGCTAATTCTTGCCAAATTAGAATGCAACTTTGCGATTTCTAGTTTATTTTGCCTAATAAGGATTTAACAAATTTCGCCCACAACGATTTAAATAGCATCGTCCCAAGAATTTAGTTAAAAGTGTGATATTGATGATAATCAACTTAGAAAAAATATAGCGTTAACCGTGATACTGAATGTAATTAGCCTAGTTGCACAAATCAACATGAAGAACCAAAATTCGCACAATGATATATTTTAAAGGTCAAACGCATCATCAAAACTTGGAGATTTCTGGTCGAAAAAATCAGAATAATGATGATGCAACCGACTGGTTATGAAGTTTTTTATTGGTGATGTTATGCGATGAAAACTTTATTATCTTTGTGCTATTTATCATGGATATTATCTGTTGTTGTTTCGTTGAGGAGCAATCAGCGTTTTTGTAAAGCGAAAAGGAGCATGTGAGAAAACAAATCAATCTATGTCAATATGCGCATTAAATGATGAATACGTTCTTATCTTTATATATCATGAAATACATGGTTGCTGAATGCAATACATTGCTAGAATATCATGCACCTAAGTTATTGAATTTTTCATTCTTGTGTCTTGCGCATTATATAGGTGTGGTCGCCTACCGACTACGACAGAAGTTAACAAATGCGGGATTGCGACTTCAAACTGAGGTCAACTTTACTAATCTTGGAATTGAGAGGAAGAGGGAGCTATAATAGATCCGATCGACTGAAATTTTTTGAGATACATGAAAATAGATGAGATTTTCACGAATGACAATTAAATATCTACAATATGTTCATGACATGCATAATTGAACAATGCAAAAATCACTGTCTTATTCATGTCCTACAGGAAAATAAATAGCAGCAAGTAAGCAGTCCTAATCATGTGATCCTATTGGTGATAGATAAAGCAAATCTCATCACTGTCTGTCTCGGCATATCTATCTAATTCATTGAGGGCTTGTCTTATCCTTCACCCAATAGGAATGAGTATCTCAACAGCCTCCTCTTTCAATCTGGTGGAACGAGAAGAATTAAACTCAAGTTATAACGGAAAAATCATTTATTGATGATGTCAGGGGCCATCAAAAATCTATTGCAACTAAAATTAACTTAGGCAATCAATGCATTCAAATTGCAAAAAAACGATCAATTGATTGCAATGGTTTGCTTACACCAGAAAAGACTAACTCTTGTTGTTGGCGTTAGTTGGAGTTTCATTTCAACGTATCAGACAACATACAGCTTGAAAAGTTTGTATACAGCTTTGCAATAGCTAATATCAGTTGTAGAAAACTGGTCTTGGAATAGACTTGCATGTATTACAGGAAATAGATGAAGCTATCTTCTAAAATCAGCGTGAATATTGATTAATTTAATTGCAGACGTAAGTTCACGCACCATAACGCAGTGATAATCAATTAGCCTGGATGACAAATCGTGAAGTTGAGATTTAAGAGTTGAAAGGAATGTTTTGTCAGATAGAGATACTATATGGGCCTAGCAACTACTGCTCTGGAGTTCTGGAGGCTATCAATTTGTATCATAGGATAAAGATAAAAGAAAGGCTATGATAAAGACATCTTATCATAGGATGTACCTATTTATTCAGTTGTAGGCCTATCTCAAAATAATCACTGAATGTGTAACATTTTCAAAACAATGGTGAGAAAAGACGGCATTGTAGGATTCGATTAACTAACATCTCAATCTTCATAAATCAATCAATGACTTATTAGCAGTGCAACATAATTCTAACAACCTCATGTTGAAGTGTATCCTTACAAATAGGCATCGAATTTTTTGTAACTCAATGGGGGAGGGAGACGAAGCAAGGTTTCAAAACTCCCACTACTAAGAAATTAAGTTCTGAAACGGATACATTGTTGAGCGATGTTTGACAGAATTACGGAAACTGCAGCACATATATCACATGAATGAATTTGTCAGATATGAATATCAGCGGGATGAAATATGTGCTACTGCAGTGAATGAACTTGCAACGAATTTAGTTTTAACCTGATTGTACGTCACTTGCACTTGTCATCCAAAACAGATGAACCGCAATTCATAAACAATTATCTAACTAACAGGCGGTATAACTTCCTCTGATCGCGCTATCAGTCATAAGCCAGGCAATCGTACATTAAATCTGTTTTAAACAATCAGTTCTTCACGTTTTGATTCTTCCTCGTGTCCTTGAACCTGTGGAGTTCGAACACTAGAGTTATGTAGCTCACAATTCATAATGACAGAGGATCTTCAGCATTATTCAGTGCCTTGAATACCCTTGACAGACATGATTTTTCTTGACCAGTACTAAAAACTTGGCTACACATAGATAATAATACATGACATTTGACATAACTCATCGAAGATTAATAGTCCAGGAAATTGATGTCACTGAAGCGATTATTGGGACAGAGTTAGAAAATAATGAAAAGCGATTGTTTGAAGCACGATTGGAGGGAATAAAAAAACAGCTGTTTACTGATGAAAGGTTCTTAGCCTTACATGACAACAGGACACCAATTATCTATAGTCAGAAAATGTCATCTTTAATAATTATCACACAATGCACATTATTTACATTATTCTTTTGGACTATTCAATGCATTTTTTATAATATCCATCACACTGACGAAAGTAATTTCTTTTACTGTATGCCAAAGCATCTGACAACCAAAATAACGTTTTTAACACTAACTTCAATAGGCTCGGTAGATGTTAAATTAATGGATTAATGGACCGACATAGATAAATGACTTACACTACATCGTCGTTGGTGATTAGCACGATGCCATAGATGAGAGTAGCCAATCCAACTATAGAAGCGGGAATTAGCCAGTAGGTGTAAAATCCAATCCATGCAAAGTACAAAGCAATCTTTTCGCCGAAATACTGCCTATAAAAAAAAGATCGAAATTTCAAAATATGAATATATAAACCGCTACACTGTAGAACGTCATGTACAAAGATTTCTACTGCAAATAGAATAGCCTATACTAAAATTAGTTTGAATGATCATTTAGTGATTGCATGGTATTGTAATCGCCTTTTTTTGTAGTCAATTGATGTATTATACATAAGGCGAAATAACTGCCAATCGCATGTGATTATGCTTGGGATACTCATATTTTTAAAATTGCCCTAACATTCACTGTTGCCTCTCCCTATCAAAAACAATGCACGTGATGACTAATCTGAACTTTTGATGGTTATGACAGGGGATCGCCCGTCATCTCCGTGGACATCAAAGGGCTGAGAGCTTTGCAATGTCTGTCCATGTTAGGGAGGGGATGGGCATCTCGGTAAGTCTAGGTGGACAACATCCTCATAGTGAAAATGCTTCGTGCCTACCAAAATAAGTTCTGATGAAACGCCGAATACTGAAGCATTTCCTGGCTGGTCACGTTTTTTAGTTTAAAATTATCCTTGGTTTCAACTGCTAGTTTTTAATGCCCTATCATGCATCTTTGAGCAGTTATCTGTGATGATGAGTTCCTGATCATATAGAATTGTTGTTTTTAATAAATTGAATATTTAAGGCATGAAGTTTTCCAATTTCTTGAAAATATAAGGTGGTCATCCGGCCAATGCGAAACCGATGAAGTTTAAGGCAATCACCCAATGAGCATTTCCATCACACACATAACAGGAACTACACATATTATCATTTTATTCAGTTAAGGAGCTACCAAGTCTGAGCATCTGCTTGGTAGATTAGAAGTTAAGATGATTAAGACC
Organism: Prostheceraeus crozeri; assembly: GCA_907163375.1. Lineage (NCBI taxonomy): Eukaryota > Metazoa > Platyhelminthes > Polycladida > Euryleptidae > Prostheceraeus > Prostheceraeus crozeri. The sequence goes on from CAJQUW010016678.1 coordinate 80,992, forward strand.
AATAAGTTAAAAATAATTGCATGCCTTGATGTTGGCTAAATTTAGACCATATCTCTCTTAACAGGGACACGATGGAATCTCAAAGAAATCAAACAGCATTTAGGCCGATTGCAATTACTTGCGGTCACATTATCAGGAACTCATGCTGCTGAAGGGCATGAATCTTGGATATGATGCACATAGTAGCCATTATAGAGGAGGTTGTCTGTAGGGATAAAAAGTCAAATAGCATGTCCGCGTTCCCTTGATTACTTTTATTGATTATATTACATGGAGTAACTTAGTCAATAAAAGTAATTCAAAATTTTTTTGCATATTCTCTTATATTATTAATATATTACAGACTAATCATGCAACCAGACTTTTTCATAAGTCTAGCCTGAAACAAACTAGATTTCTCGGAAAAGGAATTACTAATATGAAAATTAGAAAACTTACTCTCGTAGGAAAAGACCATGCTTCTACGCAGACATAGTCAGACAGAATCTTCCATTGGATTTTTTCTCTGTAGTTAAATGGGGGTCTGAGCACTGATACATGGCTGCGTACAATGTCCGTATACATCTAAATAACTAGCAAATGCGGTGCAATGCAGATATAGCCAATTAATGAGCATCAGACCTTCGTAATCGCTATGCTCCGATGTGTAAACTGTACATTAACAGCGAAGATGATATTTTGGATAAAATCAAAAAATTGCAATCCAGATTTATGCATAATTGAAAACGCAAATAACTTGGTTTACGTGTAGCATTGTACAGTAAAACAAATAACCAAAGTAATAGTCATCAATTAAGAATTGCTTGATCAATAACAGTTTAGCAAAATTCTCGGTTCTGACAGAGTGAACTGAAAACTTGTTCCGGTTAGTCTGCAGGCACACACGATAAGCCATGAGCCGCTAACAGAATTACAACACATAAGTTTGAATAAGAGCTGGCATACAGAAAAAGCCATAAGCCGGCTTTGATTACGGAGGCTCACAGGATAAGCCATAAGGCTTAATGCCATAGGCGGTGACCCGGTTGAGAATCCTTGGCCGATTATCTCCAATAGAACCGACGTAGTGATGCAACGCGTCACTCTTATGCTAAAGCTTTACTACGCTTGTGCTCTTGCAAAAATTAGAAAAATGTCGTATATTTTCTTCCTCTACCTGTTTGTGTTACCTGTCATGAGAAAAAATGTTGTTAAAATGACTTACGGCTCATGGCATGTGGCCGATGACTTATACTTTCTGTCTGCCTCCGTCTTAGGTTCGTTCCTATATGAGGGAATAAAACATCACGACTCTATAAACAAAGTGTCTTATTCGATAATCTCGACAAGTGTAATTCAATAATTAGACACTACATTACGAAGACCGTCACGCAAACATTTCCTTTGACGTACACTTAATAAATACTTATAAAAACTTAATAAGTACTATGCATTCTCCAGTTTATATTTTCATTCGTAAAAGCCAATTTCACAATAGAAGAAACAAAATGTACCAGGAGAAGATGTGGAGGTACTTTGTTTTATTACTTTTTGATTTTTATTAACCTTTCAAAACCAAATCGTCGCACCACATTGTTCTTGAAAAAAGGTTAGAACCGCGATTCCGATTGCCTTTTTATCATGCGCTCATGTTATGAGAATAACTATATTCTATATAGTCAGTGATTTCAATGGTTTCAAAAACAGCTTCAATTGAAACAATGCATGAAATGTCACAGAATTAACGATCTTACCTGATATGTGGGAGAGGTTGCTTTTTCAAGCAATTTCTAGGATGCGCCCATGTTTCATAGAGAAGGCGTCGAGTATTCCATTCACTTGCCGGTTCTACATTCCCCTGTATAATAGAAGTAAAGGTAAAAACCGGAACCGTCGAGGCATTGAAACGCAACTAATAAACGTAGCAGCTTACATGACACGTCCAATAGAAGCAAAACGTGTGAGGGTCACTGTGACCGTGATTGTTACACACGATGGCAAATCAATGATCGTCAATTTTCGAATAATATGAAGAGCGGAGTCTAGACAAAACCGTACTAATTGAACATGTAAAGTAAGCTACATGTATTAGATAGAGACATTACCGGCATGTAAGTGGTTCCTTACGATAAGCACTCCAAAATGACTAACACAATATATACTTTAGAAGAAACAGCGTGTTAGATAGCGCATCCGATACAAGCCGAATATTTGCCGACACAACTTATAAACCGTTTGACCGACACGAAATACTATTCTAAGAGAAACCAGCGTTTAACAAAATGTCTGAATTATGATTGTTATCAAGCATCATGCTGAATTATTAAACACAAATAGTAATACTCAATATTTGTCTTCATGCTAACAAAGACCAAAAAACTTAGGTGCTATTTTCAAAGCAAATTTCAGAAATTATGATTGTACTATAGTTTTTACCACCCATGTATCCACATAGTCCAGTCACTTGTCAAAAAAGTGCAGTCAATTGTCAAATGCAAGAAAGGACACTTCTGATCGTTGTGAATTGCAGTCATGTATCAAAATAAAGCAATCAAGAGTCAACATGTGCAGTCAAGTATCAAATTATCAGTCTAACTGTGCTGACGAACGAGATGATGAGGCAGCGAATAAGAGATGATGATAAGGAGAGGCTTTTTCAGGCTGCTGAAAGAGGAGAAGACTTTCTCCAACTTGCTTCTCAGTTACCACACTATTCCCTATTCTTGAATCTGGTCGAGAAAGCAATAAGTGCATTTAAGTGATCACTCAAAAATAGTTTGGAGGAAGTGCGGCAAGACTTGCTGACTCAAACACATGACATGCGTCTGGCTACATTGACACAGCTGGCAGAACAGGCTGTTAGTGTCATAACTGCATCTAAAGCGGCTCACTGGTTTGCTCACTCGCAGAGACATATTCCTGATTGTCTTCAAAAAGCTGACATTTTGATGTGAGTAGGCCTACAGTGATTTCTTGTGGCCTGATTTTTCAATATATGTATCGGATCTGGATGAGATGATGTTTTTTTCCTCAAATTTTACTATAGGTGTTAATTGATGAGTTAAATATAGCATAGCTTGATGGATGAATATTTGGCGAATAACTCTGAAAATCTGAATGATTCAATAATTTCTCCTAATCATATTTCACCTTTTTCATGGTAATTCATTAATTAAACATGCCTTGAATATCCTCATAAACCTATGGACATGGATATTAGTAGGAATAAACACTAAAAAGCATATATTGCATTTATTTGATACTTGACTGAACTAATTTACACTTGGGTGGTGTAGTACATGTATGACACTTCGGTGCTCTATTCTAATACATGGGTGAACTATTTGGACAGTCGACTGCCTTATTTTGATAGTTGATTGGCTTAAGTGGATACATGGGTGGTAAAAACTATATAACAGTAGTCATAATAAGCTGGTCGTATGCATAAAAAACAATATATAAAATATTGGCTAAACAAAAATCAAGCAACATACTTTACGTAGTTGATGCATACAATTCAATATATACTGCAAACACCACAAAATAAATATTCAATGACAGCAGAACTTAAACACACGGAATATCATTTCACATGTTGCGCTTTGATGGTGAAGGAGATTCGAGTGTACGAGTATGCGATAGTTCGATAAATTACATCAGAAGTTCTCTAAAGTCGTGAAGAATGATATCACGAAGTACATGGCGGCATCAGTTGCAATTGCCTCCAGTCGTGCTGGAACAAATACCTAATAAAACTATAATCATAGTTTTGTTTACTCAATTCAAGTCGAAATAAGTACTGATTTCATGATCTTACCGAAAATAGTACTTTGTATACGACTACGTGGATTGATTGAATAGTTAAGTGATGATCATTCTAAATGTTCGGAAGTTGAATAGAATGACAAATCACTAATGTTAATGATTTAAATTCAGTGACAGTAATTATCTACCCACTGGACAGAAAATCCTGGAGGCTGAACTTTGGATTCGTTATGATTATTTCCATGCAGCTGCATTTACGTGTACGATTGCAGACAGTCAGCAAAAACTTAAATCTCAAAAGTAAAATCGTTTTGAAAATTTCAATGTTTAATTTATGTTGATTATTGATGCATACATGCCTGATTCCTTCACTATCAGTTATTCATCAATAAATTTTCTATAAAAGTGCAATATGATTATTCCTGAACACTGCAAGTTGAATCGATATCACTCGATTTCAAATCCATAGGTCATTCGGTCAACTCAACGATCAGAAGTAGAGCTGTGAAGAGAGAAAACTTCATTCGCCATTCAGAACGGAAAAGCAATTATGCCAATCCAATGCTCACATCAGAATTATTCCCTGTCCGTTGTCTCTAAACCATCATTTAATCGTCTCCACGCGTCAGTCGACGAACAATATACATTTGCAATTAACCAACAGTGAAATCACGAACGATAACTGAATTGATTACCTTTACTTGAGCCGGAAGAATTAACAACACTAAACATCAAAATGGTTATTGATTCAGTAATCATATATTCTTTCCGCTTTACTAGATTGTTGAAATAATTCCTTCATACTGTAGCCTACATATGAATTCGAATAACTCCATTCAACTTATTACATTTTTTCTCTTCGAACATTTCGACTGGAAACTTTTGAGGAGACAAGTTCGAAATTCTCAATACACGTGCCATCACAGAGATAAAGAAAATGGTACCTGTATTCTCCATTTGCATGTACATGTGTATGTTGTATTTTAAATGCTGTCATCAATATTTATACAGCATTGACTTGTCAACATTTTACTTATCGACCAGCAGACCTGCAACCTGTCACAGTCTACTACAGCTGGTGAACGCTAATGGATTTGAGGAGATATGAGTTTGATATGAGGAGATATAAAGATTTGAGTGGGTATAGTCTGATGTGATCAAAGTCACCATACATAGACACAATATACTAGCAAGTGCGGTTGTAATTTCTAACACATCATGTTACTGCGCTAGTAGATACAATGAAGTTACGAGTATTTCGAACAAGTGACCACGAAATTGTAAAAACTGGGCAGTTTAGAGAAGTGTCAACTTATGCGAGATCATGATTCATGACATGTGCTTTACGGGTCTGTGACGCTTGAGAGATTGTCTCAGTGGAGTTCCACTGATGAAGATATTTATCGAAAATAGCATTGCTTTGATCTCATCATGCCATTTGTTGTGGGATGATTCACATCCCTGTAATACAGATATGGTAAGTAGTGTTTGACAAATGACAAATTTTAAAGTAACAGGCATAATGATCAATAATTCGTGATGAATAGGACTAAACCTGAGACATATGCTGCAATGTGCTGCAATAATTTTTGCGTTTTGTAACTCTCACTTACGGTCACAAATCGAAAACTAATTCATGTGCAAAATCCATCTACTTCACGCGCATAACTTACAAACATTCTCATGCATTCCACAGCTGTTTGTCGTTTCAAACAACCCCAAATACATGCCGGTCAAAGTCAATGTAAATGTTCATTCAGGTAGATGCACATTCCTTTATGTCAATGTCATCCTAATCGGTCGATATTACCCAGCGTAACTCTGATACAGATAGCATTAATATTCAGCTATAGACTCCGCTCTTCCATTGACTGAACTACTTCCATGCTGAGCATTCACGGCTTGTCATTTGTCAGTAGTATTACAGATCATTGTTTACACGCAAATTCAGAGTAAAAGAACATAAATGTACACAATATACGGGACAACTGTTAGCGATCAAAGATGCCAACTCACAGTGTACCGTTCAATTCTAAGTCTTCGTGAGAAACACTGCAGTAGACAAACAGAAAACAGATAAGCGTAATGATAGCGTAAAAATTGATGACAAAGAGTTCCCTTTCAGATTCGACCTGTTAGAAACACTACTCCTCCCAACTAGAATGATGAGTTGCAACTACAGCTACAATACAATGAGTTCATTCAAACGATTACGTCATTCAATCACTGAACGTGCATTTTCCGTAGACAATTTCCGTAAAACAAATGAACCTTCGTTGATGACATCGAAAAATAGTGATAACAGATGATAACCGCACCCGGTTCCTATTGTTGTCAGACAATATCAAAGAAAAAAACACACATCAATCCAATGGGAGCAGATTGAAGGAATTGGTTAAGATGAAATGTTCTCTGTTTTCTTTTATTTAATGAGAAGTACTAAGGTACTAAGTCTAGAGCCACACTTTTTGGCATAGTATGTCTTAAGATCACTTCCTATCATGTGCAGTATGTGATGTTATCATGTATACAAGAATGTGGTTAGATTCAGATAAAATTGACAAAAAAGCTTGTGTTTGCCGACATTGGGAGGCTTGTCAAATCCGAATGTGTCAAAGCTTCACTAACATAAGTACGTACAGAAACAAAGTTACGACATGAAGACATTCAATGCCAAAAGTTATCGCTTCATACTTTTCATTAAAAAAATTGCTTCAACCAGAAAAATCTTTAATCTCCTCCTCATCGGATTAACCTGTTCTTCCTTGATCGTGTCTGACAAGAGGAACCAGGACGAACTCGGCAGACACGCAGATTTGCAATAAGCATAGGGTCTACATCATTCCGCGGAATTTCACTTTCGACCTCGTTCCCCACAGAAACTCGTTCTGGCTACCGGACTTTTTCAAGTGTCTAGCTGATTCATATTTGAATTCTGTTCACGCAAGTTGCGGTCGAGAGAACACGGAGCTGACATCCCTTTCAAATTATCAATAAAAAATAATACGGTCGTGAATGATCACCGTCATATATATTTCAGATGGAAATTAACAATATCACCAGCGAAAAAACTATCTACACCAAATAAGCAGACAAAACCCCCCGGAGCGACGAAAATGACACATTATGTCACTATATTGTTGACAGATGATTGTGTAGGAGTCACAGAAGATCGTTACTTGAGGTTTCAACATGAATTACTGTTTTATGTTCGGTTTGTTAAATCGAAATATCAAAAGCCATTTGGTCAAAATTAAAACGTGTGTGTGTGTGTGCTTGTAAGCAAGCAAGCACACGAGGTGATTCACAGCAATAATCAAATTTCGAAGTTAAAACTGATGAGTCACGTCTAAGCTATATGTTAAATACAATGAAGGAAGGTGTTATTCGCTTCGATTGTATTGAAAATGCCAGCAAATTTACATGTTAGCAATGCAGTGCAATTGTGGGCATAGCACATAAAAATCGGATTGCTTATATGTACAACCGTTTTTTAGTATTGTTACAATTCATATTATGAAATTATTCACAATCATCAGATACATTATTTCCATATGATAAAACACAATTAACTCAAAGAATACTACCATTATCATTATCGCAGCAGTGATAAAACAGAAAAAAACGAAGGTTCTTGTAAGTAGCAATGTTCCGCCAATGTTTTAGTGAGACTGCGGTTCCAATGTTTTAGTGAGATGTCTCAATGAGCAATTTAAGCACTACATTTCTTGGCAGTCGTAGACGGTGAGCTTCGTCCAACAACTAAGCGTCAGTATGGATCAGAATGATCCGAACTTGTTTATGATATCTAAAATGTCTGTACAACCTCACAATTAGAAATAAGTCAAATCAATTTTACTGCAAATTTGAATATGCCTGTTGTTTAGCTATCCACTATCAAAAATCAGATATTGCACGCAATTTTTAGTTTATGACAGAATCAAACTCAAATTCGAGTTTGCAGAGTCCAATATTAGACATTGAGAAGAACAACTATGAATATATGTACAATGGTGTTGGTGTCTTTTATTGTCTTAATCGCTGTCATTCTCTTAAGATGTCAAATATACATTACTACGACAGACCTTTGTTGTCGATCTACAATGTGATGTAGTCGAATGACATGCTGATATGCTGTCTCGCTACAATATGAATGCTGGTAGCATTCTGTCAATCACAACAGGACAATAAGCTGTCGATATCACTTGAAGATGACTACTACCTTCACTCGCATTCCTTTTGTACCGTCAGCGTGGCCTAGTGAAGAAGTTGTGAGCTCATCTTCAGTCTGCACCGTGGAAACCTGTTCGATTCTTGGGTCGAGCGAATGCGGTTGGGGAATCAAGGATGTCGGTGTCCTTAATTGACTTAGTCGTTGTCATTCTCTTTAGATATTCAATATACTACGACAGACCTTTGTTGTCAATGGACATGTAATACAGTGCATCCTATGGCGCTGACACTGAGCGGGTCAAGTCGGGCATGAAAATTCGGGCCAATTTACTTATCTGAGCAAGCGTTCCGGCAGGAAGTGTGCTTTCGATCCGCCAGCCAGCCGTGCTCGATGTGACACTTGAAGAGTGACGAATAGATAGATCTGATTAATATGACATACCTTCGTGATATTTCTAATTACAAGCGACAAACTTTATTCGGAAGGATTCTCTGACATCTCTGAAAATATCAAGTATTCAGAGTGGAGGAAGGATTGTAATATTATCCTCATTCAGATAATAAAATCATTCACCACATACCAAATCCACTTGTCGTTTGTATGAGAAGTCACACAGAGGCACTCAATCTGTGTTTCGTCAATTGTAGGAGTGAATACCGCATATTTCCACACCGCGTTAACTTATGCCAATAATCAACATACACACGTGTTAGTGGAGGTTAATCAGCCGTCCAAATATTTCTTTCAATATATCACGAGTAGACGGTCAATGTATATTTGCATTACATAGAGGAAAACGCGCGAGATCAGTCATTTGTATCATTTTTGCATCTAAAATCATAATCAACCGAATTCACAATAATTCCCCGTCGCTTAGTCAACTTTTCGAATATTCATATACCACATCTCCCGCATATTTTCTTTCTACGTTGCCAGTTCGTACAAGCAGCAGAATTTCGTAATTCGTTATAAGCATCGAGGACGTAAGAAATTTTTGTTTATGCCCATTCAATTTTTTGTCTTTCTCGTTCAGCAGATTTCTCATGGGAAACAGCAATGCAGAACATGCGGACTGAAAATTTGATTAATTGAATGAAATTTGATGCTGCCCCATGGTTTAGACGACAATGGCGGCGAAGAGTTGGCTGAGGCATGACATTTCCCAATCTCTGATCTATGATTTACTTCGAGTTATAAAACGCAAATATAATTACACATGTATATCTAAATAAAAATGATCTTTTTCTGTAGCATCACTGAATCCAACTGTAGAATTTAAACATCATACAATTAAAAAAAGAACATTTGTTTTGCGTCTCAAAAGTGCACTCGTGCTAGAATGTGCCGATAAGATTAATAAATAGTTCACATCCAAATTTAGTCGTTTGAGATAAACGTAAGTTTCCCCATTTTCAATCAAAAATATTTGGGCGGCAGTTTTGCTACAAACAACACCATACGACAAATGGAGAAGCAATTATTGAACAACTATGAATAAGGGTAAGTGAAGTATTCATTGTCCAACAGTGCGTTACCTCTTCGACTTCAAAATGATGTCGACGCCGAAAGAAACAGCAGCACGTATTTTCGCGCTCCTCAAATAATGTCTGACGAAATCGAATGTAGATCTAACTCTGAGGGGCTAATATTCACACGGAATTTGCTAAAGACTAAGCTTTACTAAGAGAGAGAAGCAAAAGATCAGCCGAATTATTTGATATTATTCACAAACTTGATTATAGGCATAATCTATCAAAATCTGAACATTATCCAGTTAATTTCAATATCACTAATCTACGTGCAAGAGATTAGGTTCCTATGATTCGTGTCAGATATGCTTGTTGAATAGTCTGATACAAAAGTGCAGTCGGAGTACATTTACATGTAAAGCGTGGATGCTGATATTAAAGAGACAAACTTGCCTTAAGAAAGAGCAAAATGCGCCTGATAATGAACTGATAAATTGCGTAACATTACACTGAGTGAAGAGAAAGAATACAGCAAAGCAATTATGAGAAACATATACTAAATGAAAAGCAATTCAGTTTTGAGGTAACCTGGGGCCTGGCATGTATAGATAACACGAAAATGTGATCACTGATTATGATAATGATTTACAAGATCTATTTGAAACTTCCTACAACGAAGATTAAGCATGTCTTCAGAACAATAAAATCACTAGCTACAAAATATATAAACATAATCTGACAGTTGGAACCGGCGAGGGACTGGATTGTTAAAAACACGAACGGGCGTGGCCTCCGATTTTTAAAATAATTTTCCTTCACGTCATTGTTAACTTAAACTCACTTTCATAATGTGTTGATGCACAATAAGGTTTAATTAGTTCGGCTTGCAATCATGTCTAGTATGACGAATGTTAATATCAATAGATATTGCTCGTTAGGATATGAATTTCCTTGATTTACGTTTAATCTTCTCCTTAAATCCTAACAATGACTCTTTTAATGGATTAGAAAACCAGTGTGTTCTGCAAAGAGCAAACATGGCCATAAAAACGCTTTCTGTGAAATATGACATGATTTTCAGAATATTTCATCGATAGCATGATTTATTGATAACATGGGCTTTCCTTTGCAGCGCATGTCGTAATCACAGTCGGAAAGACAAGCATAATTTTGTAGCTGGTCAGACTTCCTACTCTGACAGTGCTTATAACACTTTCTATAATATTTTCACTCAGCTTTGACTTCATTTTAAACACTTGCAGCCACAGATGATGCAAATTTATGGAATCATACGGAATATCAGCACGGTCTAGAATTCCCTGCTTCTCTTTACTAGATAATGAAAATGATTGGGCTTTGATTAATTTCAGCTTGAGTTCCATCTGAACTTTTGCGAAAGTAAATTGATATTATATTTATAAATTTCAATAGCATGATGACAAGATGACAACTAAGATAAATGCGTAATACTGAATTTGTGGCGTTTAATAAAAAGCATTAATACTGTAGTGATTGCTGTAATAGAATGCTTTTACGCCTATGTGCCTGTGATGACGGTTACCTGACAAGTCAGAAACGGCCACAATGCCAAAGAACGCAAAAAGAATATCACATCCGATCATCCCATTATCTTTAAATGAAGTACTTTATTTCTCGGAGTCATGGGTTTGTGATAAAATATCAAACAATCACACACTGCATTGATCAGTTAATGCTTGCAATCTAAATCTGCTACTTTAACTTAAAGCTCTGAAAGTTGTACTTCATGGTTGAAGTGCTTACTAGATTATGATTAGATATCATTCTTCATCAATTTATCTGTCTGAATTTCATCTCAAAATTCGTCCTCCTCTAAACCATTTAGAGATAGAAGTAAACAAAATAAATGAAACAACATCAGCTTTGAATTAGCATGTTGCTTCTGTTTCTTGTTTCATCAGCAGATCAACATATAAACAAACTACATGCACTTTCATGCATCGATTGATTTTATCATATATTCCCACAACTTCCATATTATTCATCCATGAGCTGAAAATGATAAGCAAGACTTTGAAAATGCTATTTTCTAATACTTGAAAACAATTTTGAATATACTATAGTAGTTCCAAGCGAAGTATTTTCCTCTCTTGGAAAAACATTTCCTCTCTTTTTCCTGATATTTTTCCTCTTTTGAGTTTTATATGATTTCTTATATTTTTTTGATATATTATACTAAAGGACGAAAAACGGGGAAGTACATTGCATCTGCAATACACATAAATTTATAAATTTTTACTAACTCTGATTACCGTGGCATGATCGTTAGACTTAATTATTACAAGTCATTACAGCATTACGCATTTGTGTTCTCACTGTTCGTTTTACATGTGCAACATTATATCAGGTTTTCTTTGATTCCTTTTTATTGTACTTGCATTCTCACATTTTTGTTTAATTGGTTTTGAAGATCTGTGCTTTGTTTCTGATTGGATTTCTATTTTGTGTAATTCTTGCTTTCGTTTTTTCTTCATTCTCTTTATGAATGCTCATGCTATCCGACATCAATGTACACGTAGTAGTGCCTTATTTACATTGTCATACCACAAGTCCACAACTATCTGCTGCCATCATAAACAATAAAGCGATTGAACTTGAAAATTGCAACAAACCATGTGTAGTCAGGTCCGAGTCAGATGTCAAGAAAGACGGGACGAGCTGTCGGACTGTCCGTCTAATTTTTGTCTTTGCATAAATGAATTGACACCATCAAATCGACAAAATTTCTAAGTCAAGATAAAACTATAAACAAAATTATTTAAATCATACAAGACTGCATCCATCACTTATACTTAAAGTATTAATGAACATGTGCAAATAAGGCTTCATCGGGCCAATATCAAATAATTCATCATCTTATACTATCATAACATGGTCTGATTTTTTTTGTCAAAAGTGAATCAAACTTTTGTATGATTTATAATATAATGTGATATACATACAATTTTTATATTGAAAATGTTGCTTGCTTAAAATATTTTCCGTCAACATTAAAGTAGTCAGGTCACCTTTTCGTGCACAGACAGCGCACATGTTTTATTTGAAACTTTTACTTTTGTTCATATCACTATTCTTGATTTATAGAGTATTCTCCAGGTTGATACTACGTCTTTTATCCTAGCCTGATTCAATCAAATCTTCGCTTCCTTTGTCGTTGCATACCATCTGCTCTGGTCATCTGTCTTGGTCGATATCCACGTGTCTTAATGAATAGTGCTCATATCAAATGCATGATAGAAGTTTATCTCGCATGTAACTTCACGTATAACCTCAGTGGCGTTTTCATGAAATATACAATTTGTGTTGCTTTGATAGTATGCAACTTCAATATAAATGCATGAATGTGCGCAGGATAAAAGAATGTATACGGACACATTTAATATAATAACATCAACCATACTGATGACAAATGTGGAAACAATTTCTCAATAATATAAGTGTACACTTTATAAAATAATTCCGGCTGACCTTTATACAAATAAGAGCAAAACAGTGACGTGGCGTAGTAAACTTCATCGGTCACGGTTAGGACTTAATACGTTATTATGTTTGATGCTGACTTACTTCATTTGACTGATCCGTCAACTGACCGATTACAAAGGGACAAAAAATTGACACTGTGAGCAAATGGGGTATGGAAAGATAAGCAAGGCAAATGTGGCAGTTTTACACGCACTAAAAGCAAATATCTAGTACCTGGGTACTTTTCCTCGGCTGTAGAAAAGATAAGAGGGGAAATATATCGTTGTATATTATTTCACATTCACATTCAGAAAATATTTATACGTTGAAGTTCTACAAAAGCGATCAGCTTAAAGATGCAAAACAATGTTCAGTTATATATCATTTCAGTTATAGAAGAAATAGATCTGAAGATATATATTGCTTTATCAGTATACTACAATAATAAGTAAAACAATAAAGGTTTGATATAATTCAAATTATTTAAGTTTGCCGACTCTAAAGCATTGTAAGTTTGAATCAACCAACTCATCAACATAAAACAGCAATTATTAAATCATGAAGAAAGTCCAATTCATTTCTTATTTGAAAGACATAAATTCATCATAGAAATTTTGATGTGAAAAATAACTTGTGTAAATATTAAACACTCGTGATCTAACTATATATTTAGTCTACTTTATATGGATTAAATTGAAAAATCACATCCACAAGGAGAACACTTTAGTTATAGCAAATCGGCTATTGAATGTAATGAGAATGATGAAAGAGCGATTTTACTTCTTCTGTCAAAAATGATTGTGGCCGCTTTTCAAATGAATTCATTGAGAAATGAGTAATCCAGATATGTCTTTCTGAGTATTTGCACATTTCAATCGATACAAAAGAATCAGTGCATCGTGTCAGAAGTTTAAGTGAATTGTCCTATCAGATGACAACTTGAATGATTTCCTTCATGTCATTTTGGATTTTTTGATCAATTAGATGAGTGCCGGTAACTGATATGACAAAATACCACAATAAGAACATTCGGGCATTATATATTATTATGCATTATATTTTTGTCTATCCATGATAATTTTTGCGCTGGTTTCCGTGACACAATGGTTAAGTGCTTGGCTTAGCAATCTTTCGGTCCAGAAGTCGAGCTCTGAAAGTGTAAATGGAAGTCGGCAGGAAGGGCCTCCGGGCTAGAATATCATAGCGCTCTAGATAAAAGACTGGCTGCGTCAGCACCGACTAAGCACCCAGTATGGGGAGTAGTGACGTAAAACGTTCATTTGTTCATTTTTTTTGTTTATATGTATTTTCGACTGACGCAGACAAGAATGCAAAATACAGCAATGTCATGCAAAGCCGTGTCAAACTTTGACATCTACATCTCAGTAGTACTATCATAATACTCATTACTATACGATTATAACTCATATACCATTGATATCAATAGTTGATACTCATCATGGTGGCATTTATTTAGTAGATTGATCTTTTACCTCGAAAAATTGTTGCTGCACATCAGTGCGGGACTCTATCGTTACAAGAGTTTGTGCTCTTTCGCTGTTTCAGTAGAATCTAGTGATTTAAATCCTTTTATGCATAAGCGCATGATCATTTGTACACGTATGTCGACTCATCAATTTCCGTTACCTTTAACCCCACTACTTCCCCTTGTGATTTCAACGCTGATCATACTAGGGCCTAGATTGTGATGCTCCATTACACATTCATGTGATCACAAGACCATGCCCTTAGTCACTGTGGAACACGTGAAGTTGAAATGAGGAAAATTACAATGAGAAACATTATTTCACGCTCATTTGGGATGAATTATCCGAAAAGAATCGAAAATTTGTGCACATAAAATATTTCATTGTAAAACATCATCATGTAGACAATGCCAGTATTCTGGTTTTGATGACGATTAAAACAAATTTTCAAAAAATTCACCTTATTCATATCAATAGAAATACTCTTTCACCCTAACAGACACGAGACAAAACATTTTCCTTCGATGAGGATGCAATCCAATGTAGTTATTTTATCTGTCCACAATCCACAGAGCAGTACAAATGGAACTAAAATCGCAAACCATCAACAAAAATGAACGCAACAGTGAAACTTTCCACTCAATAGCACTCCATACGAGTGGTAAACGAACTTCAAACTTGGCACAATCATAATTCCAATTCATCAACTTGCAAGCACAGAGGGAAGCTTCGAAATCATTTGCAGCAAACAATATACGGAATGATTCCGAACTCTATAGGTGTACCTCAGACACTCACTGATTGCTTCAAATCCTTCAAAGATGGAATATACTAAAACAAAAAACGCCTTCCAAATAAGTGTTTGATACATTCAGTCACAGATACCGTGTCTGCCTCTGACAAGCATGCATTGTGTACACTTCCTCAAAAATTAACTTATAAAGTAGTAAAAAGAAATCAGCATGAAACATTTGACGACGCTTAGTATGAACAAACTAGACTGAAAAACAGGAGATTCATGTTGTATGTTGCATGTAAAACTATAACACAAATCTGCTGAAAAGGACACAATAAATTGATGTTTTTCCAGCTGTTTGCATATTACTGAACATCAATTTGAAGCAGATAGCATCCATTGTCAATGATAATATACATGATCATGATATAATTATGATAACGGGGTTTACATGTCTTCCGCGCATATCCGCGGTTGTGCAAGATCTCTTCACTTAACGAGTGTCCGTCTATGTAGTATTCAGTATTCATACTAAATAGGCGAAAATGTGTATTTCTATAGGAATAGAACTAAGGGTTGATTTTGAAAGTGAATAAAAACAGCAGGAAAAGCCAAAATGGTGAAATGGCTCTCTTGTGTCAAAAGGTCCAAAAGTGAATATGAATAAGATAAACATGATGGGGACGAAAAGTGTACAAATCCAATCCGAATTTAAAATCTCCATGATCAAATCAATATTGGACACCCAACATCGACAGCTCATATATATAATAGCCTGAAATAATGGTAGCATTTTTTCAATGCAGTCTTAGACCTTATTAAAGTACTTAGAAATTTTGCCTTAGAAATTATTAGAGTACTTAAAGTTCATTCTAGTCTACGAAGAAATAATAGATACGTTTGAACTGATGAAATTCTTCATTTCGTTGAGCCATGTAGGCATTTTAACTAAAATATTTATGCATGTACTGTTTCAGCATGTTAGCTACACTCGCAAATAGAATGTCTATCTGCAGGCCTATATGTAATCTTTCATCTTCATACACCTCGTACATCTGTCACTTGCAAATATCCGTGATGGTCTGTTCAAGCAAAACCGACTGCAACTAAATCTAGTGCAACAGTTATCGATTATGGACTCACGGACGTTGCAGCCGTATCAGAGACGGCCTGACAAAATACTCGCTCAACTTGTGCAAAAGAAAGGAGAGATGAAAATTGCGAGAGAAAGAAGCATAATGAAAGAGATAATCCTCCAATAAGTCAAGTGTGACGTTGTTGCCAGTTTCTGCTACTTGGAAGACATGATGGATGTCGGTTGGGACGGCAGAACCGAGATGGAAGAATCATCACTTTCCATTTCAACGAATTCAATCAATCTTCCATTTGATCAGCTTACATGACTTACGGAAATGGACATGAGTAATAACTGCTGACTAGTCAGGGGTAATAACGGCTGCAGAAAGGAGGAGAATAGAGGTACTTGATGGAAGAATAAATACTGGAAAAAAAGATGGAAACTAAATACGATGAAGTTGAGCATACCAACCCAGCGAGACGGCCTTAAGACTGGGCAGGAACTGTGTCAGCAGGAATTTTGTGCATCTTCAAAAGTTCAATTTTGTCAGTTGATGTCGTAAATTCGCATTTTGTACGTCAGATCGATTACAAGTACTTACACACAACTAACTCAGAAAATTGTTCAATTGACATGCAATTAATGAAATCGAGCCTCTTGCAAGATCTATATGTCTCAGTATCAACCTACTTGACTTCAATATCATGCTCCAGAAATTCGTAATTTTTGTAAATATTTCATTTCTCTTTATACATCGCTAACTTTGATAACGCTTATGTTCTAAGCAGCTCTGATAATTTTTCAGCATTTTATCTCATTCATGCTTCAAAACCTAATCGTCTACATGATATGAGAAATTAAGTAATTTGTAATTCAACAGGAGTCAAGAATTCACATTCCCTCATATGAAACTCAATTACTCAATTTCCACACATTAAATTCGTCAGTGCAGAATTTTCGTTCTCGATCATGAATAAAACAAAACAATGATGCATTACATCAAGTAAGAACTGCAAAAATCCATAGAATTCTTTTTGTATAGATAGATTCAATGATTCTTCATCGTACGTTAGCAAATTTGGAAATGTGGGTGTAAGAATATCAACTGCAAACTACGTAAAGATCGATAGAAGTCAAGAAATAAAATACAAGAATAATGAAAATTGCTTTACGAAAGGACCGGCCAATTCGTGATTTAGACGCATTATATTCAAAAAAATATTCTGTTCCATTTAAGGTGACTGTCATGAAATGATGGTTTCATATATTCATTACGTTTCGGCAACTGATTTTATGTTCTTTGGATGTGATTCGATCATGATACATTTAATGGCCGGCTCTTCAAACTTAGGCATGACATCATTCACATGCATCTTGTGCGTGGGTTTGACGTGCGTGTTTAAAAAGAAGGCAGCAAAATATTGAAGAAAACTGATGCTCGAATTTATTTGACTTTGGATTAAACTATCGACTAGTGCATCATAAATTGAAGACAATTATTAAATTTAGAAGCAAAAGAACACAGAAAATATTCGAAAATATTTAATTTGCTATATTTGATTCATCATTACAGTAATTATCAATTATTATATTTTCTTTCAATGGAAAATTGTCGCATTTTATTCATTCCGATATCAATGTAATAAATGATGCGCACATTACCTTACCTGGAAATTCGTGCTACTTAATCCTTTCCAATTGTCCAATTATAATTGGCAATGAACGATTTTGAATTTTGAAATGCTACTTGTTACACTGAAATGTGCAGGTTCTGGTAATGTAACAGAGACGCGGTTCCATACTTTCCTGACTGCGAACCGGAGCCATTTCCTTTTAATTGCATGACACCGGAGCGGCGGTTCCGATTCTTCGGTTTTATTTCAAAGAGTCGGAACCGAGTGCTACAATTTCAATGGAACCGAAACGGAACTAATCTGCTGTTCTCTGAGCAGCAACTGGACGTCCAGCGAACCGAAAGAGAACCGTACACCACCCATAAGCTACATTTACCACTCCAGTAGCTATTGAAATGCGCATCTCATATGCTCATAACTAGGGTTCGGAAAAATATCTTTGAATTTTTGAGGTGCTCGTATTTTAAATGTCCTGACTTTCTCAAACAGTTTTAAAAATATTTCTAAGGTTTGTGGACTCAAATACATTTAGGCTTAATTCGCATTTCTACAAAACCTCTTGATTTAATCAACCTAAAATCAAAATATTGAAAATTGAGATACATCGACAGTCACCATATTCAAAGACTATATACAATTTGTCATCCATTGTCTTTGACTGTATATCAAAAATTCAGCATTTTGAGGCTCCGTCGAATATAGCTTCGTGGAAAAAGGCGAATACAAAACACATCCGCTACCATTCTGACCCCATCACTACTCGATGGCGAACTTGGGTAATCGCTGCACTATTTTACGCCGAAAACTCGGACACCGTGCGAACTGATATTGAATCATTTGACTATGAGAATGGAGCATCCATCCGACAGTGTAAGGTGATCATCAGCGACACGGACTAAAGATCAAGACATATATCGCAGCCATATATCTAGCACATGTCGCAGCCAACTTGCATTTTGTCTGACTTGATGAAATCACCGGAGATCCAATGATTGAGCCTGATTGTCTTTCTCAGCCGTCACCGATACAGATAATGCCATCAAAAGATTGCCACGGATCGAGGGTTAGGCGATCAAGGAGAAATATAATTAAGTTTATCAAAAAATCCAAATATTCAAGTCCTGCGCTCTATTGAATTAGTGTTGTCAGATGATGAGATCTCAGTCCCGGCTAACATGTCTCCTCAACAGGCTGCCAGCTATAACTTGGCGCCAATCACTTTTTCGACATGCAAAACGATTTTATCTGAAGATCGCCGGAGACTTACTCCAGAAAATCTCTCTAAAATATTAGTCTGCAATTGTTTTTACCCATAAAGGAATCAGATGCTTACATTTTCAGTCTTTATTGTCTATAATTTTTTTGAGAAAATTGAGCTTCGTGGAAAAAGGCGAATACAAAACAGATCCGCTATAGATCTGCTGATGGGAGTCGTTACTAGAATTCACAGCATAATTTGATTTCGAATCATTCTAAATATTTTGACGATTTTCTTAGATGTTCCGAGGTTTTGAAATAAATAAAAATTTAAATATCCTAATACTTTTGACTATATATTTTTCCGAACCCTAAACCTAACAATCCGAAATTTACATTCTCCTGTGACTGAGGATACTCATGACATTACGTCACTTCTACATAATTCAATGCCGAAAACCGATTAAGTGCTTGATCAGAGTCGATGCCAGTTTCACTAATCGTGTAGGAAGTGCAGGATATGATAATAGGAAAGTTCTCACTGATTCCGTGGCTCCCAACAGAGGCCCGAATTCAAATTGGCACCGATAACCCAATTCTCACGACAGTACGTTTCCTCTGTTACTGAAGTCAACTCTTGCTAAATACGAATTGAGTTGCGCAACTCAAGCGACAATCGGCTATTCTGCAGTCTTCTCGGCAGCGTTGTTGGATGGATTTTCTGCTGACGTCTGATGCGGTTCTTGTAGGAAATTCCTAGTTGTAGGAATTGCATGCATTCGTCTTCATTTCCCTTTTCTGTCCATCACTGGCAGTTGAACTTGAACAGCATCACGATGACTTCTCTTCCCGAAAGACGTAGTTTCACATGAACAAATTCAATCCTCTGTCTCACATGTCACCCCACCTGAAGTTTACTGTTCAAATACACGTGGACAGAACATAGGTGAATCCAACAACAAAATTAGACAAGATAGAGACAGTCTGTGGCGAATTCATGCCTTTTTCAAAGGAAGTCGTCATCCACCCACCTGTAATCACATGCTTGATGAATCTATCTATCAAGAGATGTCGCAGTATTATCCATTAGAAAATATGATTAATTTCTCTCAAAAGACATAAGTAAGCGAAGCCAATAATTATCCTTGCACATAAATGCAGCATGTGAAAGCCTATCTTATTCAAATAACGAAAGTCAGTTGCTCCGATCTGTAAATTTCGAATCACAGACTTGACCATCACTCCACCAACAGAGGCGACAGATGTGTCTTTGAATTAGTGATCATACAGTTGCAAACTAATCTCTGTATCATAAAGAATATTCTATCAAATTGTTCCGACGTCGGCCTGTTCGTCACATAAGTTTACTTTAATTGCTATCTCACTTTATGCGTCGGATGAAACGCGATCACAAGTAACAAAAATGTGATGTGTTGAAAACTCACTTCATGCAGCGGATAAGCAGCCAGAAAAATGCCGTCTTGAAGCAGTTTTGCAAGTCCAAACATTCCAGCTGTATCAGTGAAGCGGGCCCGTCTCAGGATGTAGTCGACGATCATTCCCCGCTCCGCACCCTCGAAAAACTCGCCTTTGTTATCAGGGATTGCAAACCTACAAGATAAAATAATAACTAAGCGCATATCCTAAACTATCCATCATATCTTGTTTCTGTCTGAGTCTCTGTGAGATATTCTACTACGCGCACTTTAATGAGAACTGTCAGAATAAATCACCATCAATCCATCAGTTCATCCGACATCTGTCTGTGCACTCAGCTACTGAGACTGGCAGACAAGTGTGCGTGTGCGCTAAACCGACCATGCCAACTTGGGGTTATGCTAAGATCTAAGAAGGGAATTAATTCATCTAGTTATAAGTGGAAAATCGATCGCAAGAATATCATAGAAGTTGAATGGTCAGCTGTCCTCATCCATTGTTACTGAGTAAGTAGGTTAGTCAGCCGATATTTCCCTTGTTATTTATCTACGAGTATGAAAGTCGTTTATACACGCATCTCCAATTCCAAAACAGACGGCCTCAATTGCATAATTAAGGCCGTCTAATTTGCTATGTAATGCCATTGAGGTAGGAGCATTTCACCTTCCACCTGTACATTCCCAGTGAAAATGGCATTAAGCATTTGTTTTTTGAAATGTCTGTGTTAAATCTGTTCGCATAATACAGTGGTGGGCAAATAAGTTGGGATAGCAGCCCACAAGTAGTGGATCGCGAAAAGGCCCTAGGACCACCAATTTTAAAAGGCAGTAGTGTAGGTTTAATAATCCTTTATTTCGCACTTTTAAGTGCACATGTGGGCTGCTGTATCGTACGTGCATATGTTGTGGTCGTATTACAAAACAGAATTTTGCATGTAAATGTATACAGCGGCATTGTAAGCAACTAATTTGTTTAATATTGAGGAATCATAATTTGCTTTCTACAATTCATGTGAGTACTGAAGAGTAAATAAGCCTATAACAAATCATGGAAGCTTTTCTTTTGTGTAATTAAACGGTAATTTGACTTTTATGGTGTATGACCGACATTACCTTATTTCATCGAAATAGTCTGTAAGTGCACTGCAACTATCCGCCAGAAAGCCGCACAAGATAAAATTGATTCTGCTACATGTGCATACGTGGACAAACATACACGGCTTTCAAAAACCGTCAAAAGAATCAGAAGAATTCAGCAAGAATATTTAGAAAAAATGCTGACCTGTCAAAATCTTGCGGTTGTATTCCTCCATTCGTAGTCAAGGTCTAATTAATAGTCTCTTTCTAGATTCATTGAATCGTGGTTTATTAGGTAGAGAAACATGTTCAGCAGGGCATCGAATGCTATGTGACTTAGCATAAACTCGCGCAAGTGATGACCATTTTGCGCTTATACGAGAAGATATTCATCACGCAAGGGGCATGGTTGGATAAGTCGAATGGGAATTTTTGTTCTTTGTGTCATCATATTGCTCATTTAGCTTTTAATTAATGGTTTTGCAAATTCTAAAGAGGATCCCTCACTCCTAGATGCACCCCAAAGGTCGAAGTCGGAGTGCGTCATTTTCACATAATATATTCAAATAATTTCCGCGGGCCACCTTAGATATGAGAAGCGGTGGCGGGCCAGTAGCCCGCCGGCATAATAGCTTCTGAAATGATTATTTCCGATCTTTTATAATAAAAAGTCGGTGATAGCGGAATAGACATCTACTATGTCCCAATCATTAATATGCCACCCACAAGTAGGCATAATAGAAAGTCGGTAATAATAGAATAGACATCTGCCGAGTGCTATCATGAATATACAGCACGCAAGAAGCCTAAACAATGATGAACATCTACATGCACATTCATGAACAATATTGCGAATATCATGAAGTACATTAATGGCTAAAATCAAAAGTGAAATGTGCAATTGTGAGAAGGGCCACTCAAGTGAACTTGTTTTTATCCTTCAAAGAATTAAAATTTGTTTGTTCTCTTCAATACAGTTGTGGTTTTGTATTAACTTTGGTACTGTTTTTTGAAAAATATGTTGTGGGTCATAGACTGTGCTTCGCTGTTTCTCGTTTTATGTTCAGATATCTATAAAACTTCTTTATTTTTGGAAGGGGCTGGAATGAGTTCCTCGTTCAAATCGACGGTCGACGTTGATGATCCAGCGAAAGTAATCCACCACCGTTAAGTAATCACTGGCGCGTTTCAGTGGTTTTTCGGTTATGGGAATGTACCCTGAAACTGATGTGGCTGATTTATGACCAGTTACAGCCGCAGTTTCTGAATTTGTCGTACCTCTTTCTCATGTGTGACATTGATTCCCGTGACACGGGCGCAATGGTTCATATATATTTTGCTGAGATTTATATGTTTGCTCAGATCACTCTTTTCTTTCGCGCTTGAGCATAAAAGAGTTTCAAGTAGTCTTCAAATACGTAGCAGGTATATGTTCAAATTTTTCTTGCAGTTCATTCCGTCTCAATAATGACTTAAGTTGCAAAACATGTTGCTTTTTCTGATTTGCTGTAGATCTAGGAACTGCATATTGCTCTATCAAGCGTAAATACTCTAACTGATGTTCTGCTAAGTTTGGCAGTTCTTTATCTTTCTTCAAGTCAGATTTAAATTGATTTCCTGATTCTATGATTATATCTTTCATTTGATTCAGCTGTCACGAAGCCATAATCTTCATCTGATAATTCGCTATTAAGTCCCCCGGGGACATTTTCGAGGTTTGCAAGAGTCATTCCTGTCTCGTTGATAGCAAGTAGATTTATGAACTTATTCATAATTTTCAAACTCGTTCGGATATACAATTTTAAAAAGTCGGTAATAATGAAGGTCAAATCATTTTGAGCTGTCACATCTCTCAATTTTTCCAAATAAAATAGGAACATAGACTTATCCTAAAACAAATGCACAATGGTAGCAGTTATATAACTTCTCGGGAGACAATGACAGACAGCTTCGGCGGCGGTGCATATATATATAGAATTACATTATACATTGTACTACATTGTGTCATTTATGTGCATTAACTCTCCTGTAGGACAGTCACAGACCTGTTCGCATCGTCAAAGGCATGAAGACCTACTGGCAAGATAGGGGTTGGAGGCAATGAGAGCGCTGGTATCTCCCCAAGGTGACAGTCTCGAACCATTGACCCTGAGCATTTCCGTACCGAAGTCTAATCTCCTAGGACGGGTTAGCGATTTCGATCATTGTCTCAAAAGCTGAGGATGAGCAGTGCCCGCTATATGATTAACTGCCACAACGGTCGAGTTGGCGCAGATTCTATTGTACACAGAAAAAGCATAGCTCGTCCTCGGCACTTGAGGGTGCTTTTCAATTGCACAACTTGGCTGCTGAATAAAAATAAAAAGGGCGGACTGTCCTTCGTCATTAATACCATAAACCAACTAAGCCACCTATACCAATTTAATGGATTTCATGAGCTCCTGAATTGGTGAAGCATTTGGGAAAAGACATCGAAAATTCCACATAATGCAACAATATAGTAATTTATACCTAAGATGAATATGTCGCAGCCTTTATTCACTTCACAAGATGCGACTCGACTAAACGAGGACCAAATTCTCAACAGATAACCAAGTGCTATTAACCCTCTTAACTAAATAGCAACAAAAGAAATCACAGCTTCTCTCCTAGTACACAGTGTATTCATAACTAACAACAACAAATACTAGATGAAAGTGGTAGCATCAGACGCACAACACATCGGTCACAGCACTCGTACATCGGTCTTTGAAAGAATAAAATCCATCATAACTTGTTTCCCATTTTAAAAAACTGCTGGACATATAGTAACACACTGACGAAATTTAGGCAAACTGCTCATTATTCATCTATATAGGTTCGAACAAACCCGGTGTATTATTTTCAAAACTCCGAGTATACCAGAGGAATGACAAAGTTATGTATATATATATATATATATATATATATATATATATATATATATATATATATATATATATATATATATACATCAATCGTCTATAAAAATTCAGAGATTGTTTTAGATTCAGTTTTTACTGTAAATAATTGTTTAAAAAATCAAGCCATGATATCAACTTTTTAGTGTATATTCAAAATGAACTGTTAAACATCAGCATGTGAAATTCCTGAAACTGCTTTATCAAATTTTCGAAATATATTATTTGTCCACGCATGCTTTTATCCAACTTTTTAGAAAAAGACGCTTGCGTCTTCAGATTTTTATGATTTGATATAAAATTTTTCTTAATGTTATACATACCGAAATGATAATATTTTACATCTGATTACTAATTTCTAGAAAAATGCAATAGAGAACAAACATTTAAGACGATATACCAATCAAATGTTTTTTATTGAACTACGCATGGATAGTATTTAATCAATGAACCAATATCGAGATAACGATACCGCCTATAGGCGAGGGACTTCAGCTAGTTTATCATAATACCACAAAATAAGATCTTCCGTGCGCATTGAGCGCATCTCCCTATCTCTTTGCGCTACTAAGAGCAGTCGCTTCAAGACAGCTAGAACATCACCGACGGATCCTTTATGTCTGGGAATAACAGTTCCGACTGAAGCGGCGATTGATGGATCATGAACACATAGCGATCAATTGAATAAAAAGCAAGTCAACGAATCTTTACGGTACAACATCAGTCGACTTCTTATCAATACAAAATATTCATTGTGATTTTGCATCACGACATCCATTTGATAAATTTTTCTGGTGATGCAAAAAGTCAAGCTTGATAATCCGACCATGTGAAGAGGTCATCGTCAGAAATCTCTATTTACTCTTTCTAAAAAAATATCCTATCAGAGAATCAAATTGCAAAACCAAAACATGATAACAATTATCTACAGCGTTCAATGTAGATCGCTTATCACATTGCACACATCAGAACTCACAAGAATTGTTTGTCGACGGAAAATGGCCAAGTAAATTGCCGCTCTATTGGTGGAATGACATCAGATTTGTGATGAAACATACTGCAACAATCCGCACAGTCAGCAACAGACTGCAGAGTAGACTTCTTCGGCGGAAATAACGATTGCGGTGTGCACTGAAAGCAAAAATTGCAACAATTAACAATTAATTCCCATTGAACTCTAGCAAGACATTTGATTATGAATGCACAAGAATCAATAATGCAATTTTATGTTTTCAGATTAGAGAGATGTCCCAAATCTTGTATTCAATGAATGCAATTAAAAGCACTAAATTCATTGAATACCGCAGACGCTGCGTTTCGCGGTGGTAGTGATGATGTCGACTTACCCCCTCCCAACTATTGGGAGAAGTCCAAGTCAGGTGTTGGGCGGGCAAATCACCAGCCCCAGCGGCAGTTGAGCTCCACACAGCTGACGACGGCAACCCGAAGGCACCATGGTATGAAGGTTTTGTGCATGTGTGTGCAAGAGAGAAGGGATGTTTAGTGTTGTGCGGTTCAGATTTACAAAGGAGCGAAGATGAAAGAATGGACGGAGGTGTTTACATCGAGTGTTTGTTCTAAACTGTGGACTGTTGGAGGGATGGGGATTAAGTTAATGACTTAGTTTCTTAGTCTGTGCGTTAGGTGTGTGCTGACGTGATGAGTGCTTTTATATTTTGAGTTGTTGTCATCCTGGGTGGTTGTGTGAGTGGAGGTGATGTATCTTCCCCGAGAAGATAGTGCTTTTTTGGTTTGTTTAATAGCTGTTCAGTATGCACTGTGGTGCTCAGCAATGCGGGTGTGTTTCGTCATGAGGGTGCTGCATGTTTGTGTCGCGTCAGCACAGCACGGAGACCTGTGATATCTTAAATGGTTGAGCATGCTGATATGATGCAGACTGCAAAACATGCTACTCTGTGTTTCTTTACCGTTGCTTTGTCAATCAGCTCACAACGGAGATTAAGAAGCAGGTGATAAAAATTGATGAGTGCCAGTTTGCTTGGACCATAGATATAAATTGCCTTGTCTGTGCAAGGAAATCTACCTCTGTGGCTTGGAACTTGTGAACTAGAAACTTGTGATTGATTTTCATGATTACGAAACGTACGTCAAAGTCAGGCAAGCTGGTTAGGGACTTTCCCAGCCGCACCCGATGTCTACGGTTACCAAGGAAATTTTTTCAGATATCATTCAAGTTAGAAAATATTTTTACAATCAAAATCATTGCATTATCAATAACCGATTGTCAAGTGGATCGCAAACGAGCTGATTTTGCATAATTTGACAATCATTAAATGCATTTCTTATTTGTGTCTAAAGCATCAGGTAATAATAAAATTGAAAGCACTAAACAAATGAAATTTTCACTCAGTATTGTTCATGATAGGATTACAATTCTTGCTGTTTTAGCAATTGCGAGTACAAAAGTCGAGGCTGAAACATAAATATGCAGAACAAAATGCAAAAACCGGCACAATATAGGATCATTTGCGATGCATCTAGACATTAAATAACATGGGAATCAAATATAGCAAGCAAATTCCTCCAATGCTCTAATGACCTACAATGTGATAATCTAGTCAAATTTTAGTGAAGATTTTCGGTTGGTATTGTATTTTCCTCCTGTCTTATTTCATTGTATATCGCGGATCATCTTTCAATATTTGTAGAACACAATACTGTTTTCAAATGCTTCTTAACAAATCTCGAGGCTCTTCTCTTTTTTCATAACTAATAACACCAAGAAAAAATAGCAAAAATGGTAAACGAAATTTCGATTATTCAGGTTGAAATAAAATTATTATTAGTCTTTCAACTAATAAATCAAAATAGGATTATATCTATCATGATAAAAAGAATATTTTCATGATGATTGCTGTCAATTTGCAATTTCAGAAAAGTGAATTCTCATGCGTAAATTCCACCGAAATCAGCTATTAGAAGTTCACGTGGATGTCGGGCGTGCTTACCTATTTCATGAATATTCCGAGAACGAACTTGATAAAAAAATCATGTAGGCCTGTGTCCGCTTTGAAAACACTACGCTGTGTGTAAACATCATGCCTTGATCAATTTAAATGAAAAATCGAAATTGACGTGATTGAAGCATGGATCCGCGGAGCCCTAGATAATAGTATTCCATGATGAATGTCAATTACTGAAATGCAATTGTAATGTAGCAAATAAATGTCTGTCCATCACATTTCACCATTGTTTTTACTATATCGCTTCTCATTTGAAAGCAACTGCACTGAACATCCCTGTATGGAAGCCATCGCAATAATGTAATACACATAAGAACATTTGCCTGCTGTTCATAATGTATTGAATTCTAGATCATTTATTGACAAGCATCAAAACATAGCTTGTTTTCGAATAATACAACTTAAATGACTGGTATTCGAAATAGAACCATACTTCGTATCTCTGCTGACCTTATTCACTTTTCAAGCTGAAATGTCCCAAATAATGCATAATAATCGCACATATCATCTCCAAATACGAAATTCGTAGAACAATTGTTTCATTGTTTCAGTTACAATAGCTACAATTATTAGCATGACCAGTGTTAGGATCTATGCTACATGGAGTATTTTGCATTCACAATATTTATTGAGCAATTACTATCGAAATTGAGTTATACATCAGCAACCAATAAAACAATTAAACATCACCAATAGCTGATAACTCGTTGTAAAATCATTAAACCATAAAGCCAAATTACGCTTTTAGAGGCATTTGTGAGAAAATCAATCCCTATTCGCAATTGAGACATCCACAATTAACATGACTTATAAAATGAAAGCGATGGCATTCAATCAGCGAATTCTACCACAAATACATCACCTCTTCATCATCAGGATATCTGTTATCTGTAAACACCTGTAAATCAAAAACGAAATGAGAATGAGAAGGTCAAATTCGACTCCCAACCAGAAATGCATCGATCTGAGAATCAATTATTAACAGAAAACGCTGTGTCCTTTTTAATTCATGTAGCTATCTGGGATCATATTGGGTTCACCAATACGTGTATCTCTACAAGTAGTATCTAAGAGACGGTGAAAGTTTGAGATAAAACAGTTTTGTGTGTAAGACTGTACTAAATGCAATTAGCTGCTGATGTTGTCTTCTTCAATTACAAGCTTCTTTGAATAGAAGGTTGATAAATTTTTGTATGAATGGTCTGCGAAGAAGGACAGAATCTATCTTTTGACATAAACATGAATGGTGTTGAAAATAATTATGCTTCTTCTAAAATGCATCAAAACAAATTAACTCAAGAAAAAATCTAGTAGAACGAAGTAACACTATGACATCGACTGAGCTCAACGGTGACTACGGATAAAACGATGATGTTTTAGAAATACAGTAGAACCTCCATATTACGGACACCGTCGGGACTGCGCCTTAGTGTTCGCATTTTAGAGGTGTCCGCAATATGGAGTTACCGGTGATGATACGAACATTATTCGGGACTGAGCTTAACTGTCCGTAATACGGAGGTGTCCGCTGTATAGAATGTCCGCAATAGGAGGTTCCACTGTACATGTATGTCGATGTGCATTAAGTTAGCCGGACAGGAAAGTTGCAATTCAAATCAGATTTATCTATTTTCTTTCCCCCTGCATTAACTGATGTAACAATTTCCTGTGACTTTATTCTACAATTCCACACGCTTAACAACGGCGCATAATAGATATCTACAAAATCCTTTCCCAACCATTGATGATCAATGTTCGCGACATGCAAAATTGAACTGCCATTACGTCAGTAAATTTCCGTGAAATCAAACAGAACAAAATTCGATATTCATTTTACGGAAACCTATTAGGAACCTATTGGCTGCACTTCGACATTTGCGCATTTCGAGTGAGTGTGTCACTATCAATACTGTGTGATGTAAGGCGTAAGTGACTCTGCAACGAGATATAAAAGTCACTAAATACATATACGTTTAATGAATAAACGTTGAATCAAAAAGACCTGCAAAAGTTGCATAAGACGAATGTTGTTCGCTTACTGATCATGTTCTCCATATTCTGAATTTTCAAGTATGAAAAAGCACACAGTTGCGTAATCACCATTGTTTTTTTTTTCATATGAAAATTTTGCATTAAGCAAGTTATAAGTATCTATCATTTCTACCGAGTCTGTGTTGACAAGATGCGATAATCACATCTCTTGATTAATCAATGTGTGATTAAAAGGTGTGAAGAAGTACGCTGTCAGCTTCATTGGGATCATGAGAATACCACTTTTGTGCATCGAAGAAGACTTTGCTTATGTAAGTTATAGTGGTAATATATCAGCGCAGACACTTATTCGAATAACCCTACGATAGTACAGTCACCAATACACCACATAATATATCGTAAAGTTCAGATTGTCTGGACTTTGAAGTGGTTTAAAGTGTTATGTTATCGGAGCAGTGTTTACTCAGTAAAGAGCTGGCAAATGCTGTTGCTCTAATTCACACACTGCTTCATATCGGCATCAATTAGTTTAGAGAAGTTATTGAATATTATTCTTTGACATTTGTGGGAAATTACATTTTTAGCGTCAGTGAAGGATTATATGGCAAATTTCTTAAAATTGATTCAGGAGTCAAAATTAAGGCAGAAGGCAAACAGTCCAGTTCAAATTATGGAACACATTCGACCCTCACTTATCATTTGCATAGACCGGTGCTTTTGAATTTACAGAAGAAGAAATTATAAAATTTGTAAGATATCTAACTAATATGCGAGCAGACAATGTAAACAAGATACGTATCGACTTCATTGAATGCTTCAATGCTTGATAGTAAAAAGTAGACGTCATATCCCATGTTTCTTACACTGGACTGCAGGATTTCTATTTTAAAGACGACTAAACAGTTTTGATAGCGTTGATCCTGAAAAATCAATCTATTATTCAAACTTCAAGTCGTGATAGACGGATGAAAATGACTGATTCACAATAAAACAAAAATTTAGAAATGTCTTAAGTTTAAGAAAATCAGCTTTTCATGCCTCCATTCGATATTAAAAAATACACTCAATTTTGAAAATCCAAATATTTCTCTACAGTGAAAGCAAACATGAAAATCCTTCCCACATTGGGATGTTACAGTTGCAGAAAAATACTTGAATAGCAACAGATCTATCGGTACACGGCGAATCGATTGATGAATCTGTGACAGTATCACTTGCATAGCAGTTGCCCATGTCGATGATCATCGAGATAAAACCCTTCTCACTATTGTGCTTCCATGAGTGAAGACTCATTCCAGAACGCTCATCATGTATGTACGTACATGGTTTCTGTTGAGGTCTTGCAAAATATGTAGTTTGTCATCCGCTTCATCGGAAGCAATTTAACACGCTTGTAAATAACTTTGAAGAAATGCAGCTACAATAGCTCATCCATTGGCATCTCGCCATGAATTATATAAAGATAATCCTTCCGCAATATAATATAGTAGCAAAAGAGTTTCCATTCGTATTTATCTTTTATCTTTCTAATTGGGAAATCGATGAAGTAGACACCATACGTGTAGTTATCTCTCATGCGGATTTCATTAATGTAGAAGTACAAGTAGCTGAAGTTGCATGTCATTTCAAACTTCTTTCAATCGGTTCATCGGACATACTGCATCATAATTTTTCAGCAAAATCGTGGCCGGAGTTACAGCACGTTTAATTCTTAAAGATATTCAGAAAATTTTGAAGTTGTTTGCTGCCAGAGCGTATACCACAAAACAGAGTAATAGGACTATGAATGCACTTAAGTACCGTTTTTACGCCAATCCTACCGCTTTGGCCGATTCTATTTTGGGTTGGCAGAAATGCTTTGCTCATTTACACTCGTAGGTTTAATACGTGTGCTTGATTCTGCGTCACATTTGAGTTAACATAAGAAAATTATCAAAAGCTTTCCATCGAATGCACTATAATGATAATTAATCATACAACAAGTTTATGCTCGACAACAAAAGCAGTTTACTTTTTATAAGGGGTTCATATGGGCACTACATACTGAAGTAAGTCGATCGCATACATTATGCGATCACACCGGACAGTTAATATGTTGCATTTGTAATATCAGTGCAACTTTGGATGTAGGAATGTAGTAATGCTATGTAGGAACGATTTCTGATGCTGTCTCTGCGAATTGACTTTAGAGTAAGGTGATGAGCCAATTTTATAAAAAATTGAACTTAAACCGAAATTGAAGACTTTTTGAAATGAACCAATAATAGCATCACCTATTACTAAAGTGAAATTAGAGGATCGAGCTTTTACAGTTGTACGAGTAGCAGTTAGTGAGTCCATTTGCTAACAAAGAGTTTCGGTCATGGGGAAATGATTTACTTTAATATAAATTATATAACAAAACACTTTCACAAAAATGCTACAAGTAATTATACGTTCAATCAACCAACTGATTAAATTCACATTTGAAAAATACTGTTCCAATGCATTTAATCTAGTTATTATATCGATTGAAATGAGGCTAAACTAACATATACGTAGATACTTACATCTATGTACGCACATCAGTGCTTTTTACAATCATACTTTTATCGACTGAAATATCTGGAGGATTACCGCCAAATGCTGGAAGGCTCAGCTACTAAAACACCCTGTTTGAGCATAAGCTCGAAGACAGACTATTGTTGGAATGACAGTACTTAAGAGGTAAACCAAGCAGGTTTAGCTACAATAAAGTTGATGCTTGGTGTGTCAAGTTGAAATGGTATCAAAAGTCATAAAATAAAATGTAAATAACCGAAACCTTCTCAACAACTTCATAAAACCTACGCTTCTACTAGAAATTTGGCCGGAGAATAAATTGTCACTTACAACTCGCAGGCTTAAATAAATACGCGCATATAAGCCGATCTCCACGAACTGTCCGAGGCTATTGATTTTCCTGCTAAATTTTTTAATGTCGCTGAAAACGTTTCTGTTATTTACATATTATTTTGAGGCTTGGGAGTTTTATCGAATGCGAGTTTCAGGACCATTTTAAGCAGGAACCTGGTGCTGTCGTACTTTGCGAGTCCCCAAATGGGAAGATAGGAATTGACCCTTAGCTCACGGGCCTAACCTTACTTCTGAGAGCGCCTTAAAGTTTCTGGTTTGATTTGGACGACAAACATACACTTCTTGCCTACTGATGTCACTGACCATGACAATCATCACCTTCTAAGCTCGAGCAATAAGAAATGAAAACAACACTCGCAGGGCATTTTTATACGCATCCAATCGAATCGTGAAAATCAAAGTCGTCTACGTCATTGCATCTGCGAGCACACGCATGAAAGAAGTTTCGCGTTCTTCAGAGTAAAACATTTTTCTACTATTATGAATTTCTATTGAAACCCGTACATAAAGACAGTGCCAGAAAGGTTTGTAACTGT
Organism: Prostheceraeus crozeri; assembly: GCA_907163375.1. Classification (NCBI taxonomy): domain Eukaryota; kingdom Metazoa; phylum Platyhelminthes; order Polycladida; family Euryleptidae; genus Prostheceraeus; species Prostheceraeus crozeri. The sequence goes on from CAJQUW010016678.1 coordinate 113,871, forward strand.
GCAACGCAGATAATCGTATTGAATAATACTACTGAGTAAGAAGTTTGCACATCTCGAGCTTTATCTGCACATCAGCATCATCAGGCCTGAAGACATTGAAGGACGTCGAGTACTGAAGTCGAGAACATTGTTGAAGTAAACAATAAACAAGATATGAATGGGTTCTGTATACCAATCAACACGGAATGACATTGGCTTTCATTCAAGCTTGATCTATGCATATAACTGATGTTTTAGCGGATTTTAACATCGTTGTTGGCAGATGTTGCTGCTGTGCGGCGAAGCATTAATATAGCTCTTGCTACTTGTAGCTATGATTTTTAAGTATAACTCATGCTTGTTCTCTGAAATGCTATGCACTATCCTAGGTCCACTTATCAAAAAAAAATTCTTGGCCGCGTTTGAAGTACCACCAGTTGGCAATTCAAACAAACTGACCTCAAATGTTGAACATTTGCTCTGAGTTGATAGTCCCTCAAATACAAAGCGCTCAAATGTTGATGAATGCGGGTACAGTGAATTCAAGGACAAAATAGTAATCAGACACTACGACAATGTGCCTTCTCCGCATCTATTGTCATTGACTTTAAATTACTAGTGACGCAAGTCTACTAGAGACGAACTACCAGTCGAGAAAATGTCGATTGAGAAATACCTGCCCTCCATGTTCTTCTGTTCAGTGAGATAAAATCAAGCCTTCGCTCGGTGAGAGAATAGAACTGCTCAATCTATGCATTGTATAATTTCTCAGACAAGACAAAATATCTCAGCCTGTAAATCAACTTCAAGTCTCACAGTTTGTTTCTAACAACAGTAATCTTACGTAATTGCATTCATTGAATGTAGGAGTGACACTTCAAGACCTCTACGACTAAGAGGCAAGCGATAAGGCCGCAATACATACATTTTGAGATGTCTGACGTTAACCGTATGAGTGATAATGATTTGATGCATGAAACGAGGCATCGTCATAACACAGTGGTGGGCAACGCGTGGCCCGCGGACATTATTTGAATCGGTGATGTGAAAATGGTCTACTCTGACTTTTACCATTAAAAAGTACTTCTAAGCTTGCGGTTGATCTTCTTCAGAATTTGCAAAAGCATCAACCAATAACTTAATGAGCAATATGATGGCACCAAAATTTTTATTATAAAATATACTATAATTATACCGCGGTACTATAGAATTATAGTATAGAATGGTCAACCCATGAATATCTTCTCAGTATGAAGGGAAGTGAAATAGCCATCAACTGCGTGAGTGATAAGTCACATGGTGTTCGATGCCTTGTTGAGAATGTTTCACCACGTAATATGTAACGTTGCAATTAGCCTATAAATACATACAGAAGGAAACATACATGAAGGAATCCAACCGCATGAAGATATGTGATTTTTATAAGCCAGCTTTTCTTTCAAGTGCTCTTTCTGGATTTTATTTGTATTTTGCATACTAAATCAATTTTGTGCTAGAATGGCATTATCGCACGAGTGTCGTTAGAGAATTCTATGCGTGATTTTCGAAAGCCGCTGATGTTTGGGTGACGTAGGTCTATGTACTCTTAGGTGCACGTACATAGTCTAATCAGTATTATTTATGTTATCTTATATTGTGTGGCATGTAGACGGATAGATGTACTATAGACCGTCATTTATATTAACGACCGTCGCTTTTTGACGAAGTAAGGTAATATTACCATCAGTTAAAAACACAAAGAAGCTTCTGCAATTAATTTGGTGAATTCACATTTCATTATTCATAAAGATTTTAGAATTTAAAACATCGTTCCTTAAAAGACAACAGCTTAGCTGGATGCAATGCTGCTGCATACATTTAGAAATACAAGTATGTCATGTACTATCACAATGTAAAGTACAGCAGTCTTTACAAGAGTACGCTAAAAAGTGCTCAATAAAGGAATTTTCAACATACCTATTTCTGCATTTTAAAATCGGTGGCCCACCACTGTCATAACAGTTGCATCAACAGTCTTCTCGTTGTACCCGTCACTTGACATCAATTCAATAAAAACACTTCGTACCAAATCTAGATTGCCTCACAACACCTATGTTAGTCCAAAGATGCTATGGTTTCTTCGAACTTCTTTTATTTCTTACAAGAAAAAAGATTACTGCGATGACATAGTTGCTAATTTATTTACACTAAATAATTTTATTATAATTTAATCTATTTTTTTATTATACTTGCAAGAAAACTGCAGATAAAACGTAGATAACATAACATTTATCCATGATATAATCCACGGTTTGATTATTTTTAAAATTCGAATTGCCTTTATGTTGTTGCTACTGAAATATTCATTCCATTATTGAGCATCCCTGAGTAAGCATGTCAGTAGAAGATTTGTGTCCTCAAACTAGCACTGCAAGTCGTTTTTTAACCATTTTCACCGAGGAAGAGATCGAAGAGCTAAAAACATTAAATATACCAAAGTCAACAATGGAGAAGGAAGCCTGGGCAATGAACCTGTTGAGATCTTGGTTAAAGCATAGGAACAGTCAAGGAATTGTTAAAGGTTTGCATGTATTTAAAACACCAGAAGAAATGACAAAGGATGAATTGAATTTGATGTTGAGTTACTTCATTCTTGAAGTTAGAACGGTAAATGGAGGCAAATACAAAAGCGGAACATTGAAGCTGCTCATTTCAATGATTCAGTATTATTATAACAGAGTGCATGCTAAAGGATGGTCCATATACAATGACTCGGAATTTCAAAAGACGCGCAACAATTTGGATCTGGCTATGAAAGTTAGTCGCGCTGAAGGCATCGATCGCAAGACACGTAGAGCAGCATCTATAAGTGAGGAGATGGAGGACGAACTTTGGAAACAAAATCTATTAGGCGATGATTCTCCTACAAAACTGGTTGAAACATTGTTATTTTTAAATGGCAAGAACTTTGCCTTGCGTAGTAGAGATGAGCATAGAAGAATGACGATAAGCAGCATCGAAAAGCATTTTGATCGAGAAGGGCAACGTTATTATCTTGAGTACTGCGAGGACATTTCCAAAACAAGCAAAGGTGGTTTGCATGATCGTCGCGCTGAACCAAGGGAATCAAGAGCGTATGACAATATGATCAATAGAAAACGCTGTATTGTTGCGTTATACGACAAATACATGAGTCATCGCCCAGAAAATGTTGATGCATTTTACTTGACACCGATTCAAGAACCCAAAACAAAGATATGGTACAAACGATCTCCAATGGGTGTGAACAGTTTGTCAAAGGTGGTCAAAAATCTCTTTGATAGAGCGGGAATTGAAGGTTTTTTCACTAACTATAGTTTAAAACGAACAACGCGAACAGTTTTGTGCGACGAAGGATTTGGGCAAGATGTAGTGACTAAGAAGACAGGACATTTGTCAAAAAGCGAGCTTGACTATTTGGACTTAAATGCCAAAAAACAGCAAAAAATGAGCGATGCGATAAACTTCTGCCAATTGAGTTCAGCTTCTTCCACCTCTCAGAAGGTCTGTGTGACAAATGAAGGAGTTGATGCTACTGTAAAATTAGCAAACAGCACTCAATCAGCGACAGCCATTGGTGAAAAACCAACTTGCATCATTCAAAAGAACGGAGCAACGGTTTCTATCATTATTAGACTTTATCTGCAGTGTATAATCTTGATATGTACTTTTGTTGTTGATAGTTGTTATATAAATTGATTGCACTAGTGCAATCAATTTGATTCTATGCATAATTCAATAGAAATTGGAATACATCAATTAGTTTTACTGCACGGCAATAATACATGGGGTAGATAGACATAGCATGCTGCAAATAAAATAGCGTACCTAAACATGTACAGAATATGTGTAGAAATCGATCACATGGTCAACAGTAATCGTCATAGCGCACGACAACAATCCATGGTTGGAATGGCAATGATTGAACTATGTATCATCCCTTCCCTTGGAAAATACTTTCGATTCCTTTTAGAGCACTCCACGGGATCGCGTTTCCGAATCGGTCTGGCGGCACTGATGATCTTGCCGACTGTCTACGTTCAACAACGACAGGACGTATCTGCTCGTCATGCGCAACAACCACATTACTCCCTTCTTTCAGATAACTCGAATTCTCCCCTTTCTTCATAATGAATTTCGCAGGTATGTTTACATTTGCTTTTTGGCCTGAAGTTTACATCTTGATTCGTAGTTAGTGATCTTACTAAGGGACACCTAACTTCTCTCCCAAACATAATTTGTGCTGGAATCCTTCCATCTGGTCATGGGCTGTTTCTGTGAGCGAATAACAGCTTACTCATAAAACAGCTAGCTTGTGTTCTTGTCATCCTTGTGGCTTTCAATCCGTTTTTGACTAGTTGGACCATTCTCTCCGCTCTACCGTTTGCCATTGGAAAGCATATTGGCGAATTAATCAACTTGGAGCCAATGTTATTCAACCAAGCTTGGATGGAGTCGGAAATGAATTCTTTAGCGTTGTCGGTTACCACGCACTTGGGTACTCCAAATCTAGCGAACAATTCCCGGAGAAACTCTATTACTTCTTCAGTTTTGCGTGTTCTGCAGATTTTTGCTTCCACCCAACCACTTCCTGCATCAACCACAATTAGGACGTTTCCAATTTCTTCATCGTATGCCCAATCGATATGGATACGGTCCCATACTACATATGAAGGCCACTTGTGTACCTGCTTAGGAATGGTTGGTTTGGTTATCCTGCATGTCTCACAAAATTCAATATACCTGCACACATCTCCCTGCATGTCAGGCCACCAAAATTGTTTCCGGATCAAATATAGGGTTTTATTCATTCCCAAATGATGTTCATGACATGACTTGATAATTCTAGGTATGAGGATAGGAGGAAAGACGTACTTTTCTTTTGAGCGTAAGATACCATTTTCGACTGTGAGAAGATGAGCCCTTCTCTTGAAAAGTCGTTCTTTAATTGAACAGTCTTTCCAATTACCCAATCGCAATCTATTTATAATGCCTTGAAGAAAGCGATCACTATTTGTTTCTTCTGCTAACTCTATCTCACTGATAATACTAGAAGTTAGAAAGTGAACTAGAGGTAGCTTTACTTTCTCATCAATGTTTTCAATATCTAAACGTGACATTGCGTCTGCATGCGAAATGTTCGATCGAGGAACATAATTATTTGATGTCATAGGAGTATCGGCTCATAGCTAGTGACCATCGTTCTAGTCTTGGAGACATTTGATCTCTAGTAGGCTTGTCCGGTGCGTAAATTCTAACCAAGGGTTTGTGATCATTGTCTATTTCGAAATGATTTCCTAATAGAAAATTCTTTAATCTTCGAACACTCCATAAAACCGCAAGTGCTTCTCTTTCTATATTACTATAGTTAGCTTCGGCTTTCGATAATTTCCTGGAGGCAAAATCACGGGCTGTCCATTCTGCAATAAAACGCTCCCGATTGATTGTTTCGATGCATCCGTTGTAAGAATACATTTTTCAGAGATTTTAAATGGTTTTACCAGTGGTTCTTTTGATAATATGGACTTTAGCTCATTAAACGCTTTTTCACAGTGTTCAGACCACATAGATTTAATTTTCTTTTGTCTCAGATCATTAAGAGGAGCTGATATTTCTGCAATATTTGGTATCAGCCTTCCAAAGTAATTGACAAGACCAAGGAATCGCACTAAATCAATTTTTGATTCCGGTCTCTTGATACCTCTGATCTTCGCAGTTAGCTGAGGATAAGGTTGGATTCCATCCCGACTTATTTTATACCCCAGATAAGTTATCTCTTTTTGCATTGGAATAGATTTCCTCATGTTGATTGTTACATTAGCTTCTTTAAGTTTGTTTATCACAGTTTCATATAGTGTCCTCAATTCATCCTCCGTTCTAGAATACAATAGCATATCGTCTTGATAAATCAATATATTCTGAAAGCCACTCAGAATTTGTTCCAGAGTACGTTGAAATATGGCAGAGCTGTTTTTCATACCCATCTGTAGCCTGTTCAAAGTATAAAGACCTTTTGTGGTATTTATAACTGATAACTTTTTTGACGATTCATCAAGCTCAATTTGATTATATGCCGATTGGAGATCTATCTTAGCAAAATAAGAAGCGCCATCCATCCCATTAAAAATTTCTTCAATTGACGGTATTGGCCATGAATCATTCTTTATTCTTGGATTTAGTGTCGCTTTAAAATCTGCACATAATCTTATACCTCTATTTCCTTTTCTTACCCATAAGACGGGAGATGCCATTTCTGCAAATTTGATCGGAGTTATGATACCTCGCTGCTCTAATTTTCTTAATTCTTCACTGACCTCTTCTCGCATTGCAATTGGAAGCGGTCTAGCTCTCATAAAAATAAAGTCTGCATTATCTTTTAGTTTAATCGATGCCTTAATACCTTTTATCGTTGGCAAATAATCAACGTCGTCATTTGAAATTTGAACAGTTTATACCATTATTTCTGGTTAACAGATTCTTAGTAATCAATGAGCAATTTCTTCCCAACAGTCCATAAGTTTTGCTAGAATCAACAATATGGAATCTTACGGGTTCATGAATATTCTCATGTGGGATATCAATACATAGCAAGCACTCCTTTTGTTTTGGTCAAAGTCTCATCAAAATTTCGTAATGTTGAATTACTTTTTCTGAGTTTCGGCTTACCAATTTGTTCCCATTGAGTAGTTGTTAAAACTGATGTGGTTGCCCCACTATCAATTTGTAGCGTTAAGGGTTTGCCGTTGATTATAACTTTTCTCAATAAGGCGGATTTTGTTATGCTATCTTCAATGCTAAAAACTTCTCCGATGAAATGATTTTCTTTTTTATCTTCATGTTCCCTATCGTTGTCTTTAGATCTACACATTTTTGCAAAATCGTTCAACTTGTGACATTTGCTGCACATTTTACCATATGCTGGGCAATTTTCTTTATTATGAAATTTCCAACATCGGGTACAGTTAAATTTGATTCCTTGATTATTGGATCTCTTGTTTGAGTTATAATAAAAGAGAGTAATCTTAATGCTTTCGATGAATATCTGTTCTGAAATTTATCACCTCATTCATTTGTTGCACAAATCTTTCACTGCTTGAATTGTTATCTTATCTTCCGTGATATTTCTTAATATTGTTATCATTATATCTTGATCCTGCATACCCGATAGCAGTCTTAGTTTGATCATTTCTTCTTCTACTTCTGCTTGATTTATTTCCTTCCATTTACAATTTTCACTTTGGATTCTAAGTCGGTTAAAGTAATCACATACTGACTCATTAGTTTCCTGTGAAATTTGTAAAAAGTTTGTTCGTTCAGCAATTAATAATTTCTGAGATGGTTTCACATAGCTTTCAATTATCTTCTTTATATCTGCAAAGGCTAGACTAGTAATCGAATCAGGCTTACATAATGCGTTCAATTTTTGGAGGGTTTTCAGCTCACAGCTTGCAATAAATGTATCTGTTATTTGCAGTTTTCCAGGTTCATTCCTTAATCCTTTTGAGCGACACTTTGCTTCGAATGACATTAGCCAGGTTTGAGCTAGCTCGATATTTGACAGATCGAGTTGCCATTTCGGTTTGTTATTTTTTGACACCATTTGTCATATACAGGTTCCGAGGGCTATCTCAGTGGCTAATTAGTAAACACAACCTTCTTAGTCGAGGTATATTGTATGCTTTTAATCAATACAAAATCATTTTAAATTAGATACAAATAAAATCACTATGCTTACCATAGCGTACATAAAATAGCGTACCTAAACATGTACAATGAAATTACATGTACAGAATGTGTAGAAATCGATCACATGGTCAACAGTAATCGTCATAGCGCACGACAACAATCCATGGTTGGAATGGCAATGATTGAACTATGTATCAATTTTATGAAATTACCGCTATAGCAGACATACATTCATTTCTTTGAATGAAAACGGGCAAATAAAGAAAAGAAAGAAGTGGGGATGATTAAGGTTTGCTAAAAAAAATGAATGCTTTGCCTTGATGCTTTGTCGATGCCATTCAACAACGGTGTCACTTGTTAAACGTAAAAATAACACACTAATTCGATTACTCGACTGCAACTGCATGAAGGCACCGAGATTCAGGCTGCAGGCTGCGACTACTTGCACGTTGAAATCTGAAGATGTGGCCCGAATGAAATAGATATAAAGTAGTCGGCAATGTCAGTCGACTATTTCAACAACTTTCATCCAATTTTCATTATCTGAGGAATCATCTGGTGCAAAGTGCTGATTAAGACAGTCTCAAAAGACATGTCGGTACATAAATTAGAAATACAAATCACCATCGAAATTTACTTGTGATAATAGTGACATGGAAAAATTAATGGAAAATAATATATTTCCGACCATTTGGCTATCAACTTCCAAACTATTGAAAACTTTTATCAATCTACAGAATTCATGTACATGGCAATGATAGCAGAGATGTCACGTCAAGACACTGACTCGTGGCAATAGATAGAAGTCAATTAACAAGAACCAATAGCAATTCCATGCAATCTACCGTAAATGATTTTAAAACTCAACTCAAAACGTCAATGACAGTTGTTGAATAAAACCTAGGATGGACAAAAATCATAATAACTATGTCATGACAAACCCTGTGTGTACTGTTATTAACTGTAGCGGAGACTTCAAGCCGATTTATCGTTGATAGTATCTTCGTGAAGAGTAGTATAGGCATTTCATGTAAGTTATGTCTGAATTATTCTACAATTACAGTAAGTCACGTTCGTACACAGTAACGGACAAGTGTACTTCCCACAGAATTAAATATTCTGTTTATCTGCTTCGGTTTGCTAGAAGTGTGATTAATACGAAATTGACGGCACATCGAGGAACCTATTAGGTGGGCAGAAAAAAATTCCTAGTACCTTACAGAGATAGGAAAAAAAGTCGTGCGTCGCTTGCGGATTAATGTGAGTTCCAGCAAAGTGCTTCGATTGCCAAAATTCCTTCAGATTCGAAGAATTTAGATCATTGCGCACAAGTTTTCTCCATAATGTTGGCTCTTCCGATCATTATTAAAAAAGTAGCAGGCGTACGAAAATTAGTTCACTTGATGATTTCACCATCGTCCTCTCACCATTCCTTACTGTATAGTGCATACACTGAATCGATTGTTAGCCAAGACAGCGATGTGTGTTATGGTGTGTGCGAAGTGATATCACAGTAGGCACGCATCTCTCACTGGCTCTGGTGTCCTCTGCTGACAGATTATCGTTTTCCATTTCCAATAGCAAGCGATACACGAATTATCCATTCGAGAAGGAGCAAGTTGTCTAATTCTGTGATGCACCATTTCGATATTAAGGCTACATGTAACCCTTCCTTTCTAGGAAACCGAAGCGTAAGCAGATGAATCTAATTCTGTGGTACTACCAATGAATGAAAGGACGAAAAATTTCGGGCTATTGTGTGAATGTCAAATTACGTTTTTAATAACAAATGTGAAAAGGAGTCAATTTTTCGATGTCTTGCAATGGCTAAATTTTATCGAATTCATGTACTTATGCCTAACAGTGAAGGACGACTTTCCACATATTCCGATATTTCAGCGGATAAACTTCTACGCCATTGTCTTAAAACACGCTCAATATAATAGCACACTACATGCTGAATATGGTCAATTGTGAGGGCGGTTGAATCTCAATTCACAAGAGTTTACAACTTCAGTTCATACATCTTTGCAAATCTATAACCTGAAGCTCTATTCGTTGTAGTGCAAGTAACCACGCAGTGACAGCATCATATTTCCTCATCAGCGCAGCATTTCAAACAAGAGCATGAAAATACCACTTTGATTATTAGACAGACACAGTGACATAGATATACATAGCAAAGTAAGTATATAAGTAATATATTTAAACACTTTGATACATAGTGATAACATATCGAGGGGTAAATGATACAGCAAGATAAGTCACTATTTTGAAAATTTGAGTTAAGGCTTATAAACAGTTTGTTATGTTTAGCACTTTCATTTAGCAGCCTGTGGAATATAAGAGAGGGATGCAGAAATCTCTGGTTGCATGATGTATAGACTTATACACATATCAGGACGCCATATTTCACTAATACAATTCAAGTTTGCTTAGCTCATTCACGTAGTTTATTCTGTCATAAAATAAAATCGAGGTTTCGACTTAGCATTTCTAGTTATTCTGTAGAAAGGAGAAAATTCAACACACATGTTTTAGAATGTGCATTATCAACATTGCAACGATAAATTGATGTTCATGAATAGTACTCATAGTAACTATTCTGTCAGCAGCGCTTTTTCAAGTCTGAAAATCGAAAAATACTTTTCAATGTAATAGACCTATCCCAGAATAATGAAATCTTGAATTTTGGTTGTACGTACATGCGCAACGCTAGACATGATTCAGGGGATCAACATGAGTTCACATTTGCTATCATAGGATCAAATTTCATCATTGATAGACATTGATTGAAACCATTTATCGATTCATTCACGTGCCTCAAAAATCATTGAAATTTTATAAAAAGCTGCCCTAACATACTTTTGAGTTCTCAGCAATAAATATCGGGATCCTGGCATTGCCACCCTCATGAGCACATTCATCGTGCGCATTCACATTCATGTAACAGAAATTGAATGTCCTATCTTTGACTGAAAACAAAGTAGAAGAGCTATATGTAAGTCACAACCATGATCTTAATTTACGACAGAATGAGCCAAGTCGCTTTGAGCACTGCCAATCCATCAAAATTTGAATTTTACAAATGAATCCCTAATTTTACAAATGCAACGTCCTAATATACGTGTATGTGTATACTGTATAGACAACAAAGAAGCAAGAGATTTCAACAGCCCTTTCGGAATTTTACATTCAGTCTTGAAACTTTAGCGTCGATTTTCTCGAAACTACTTTTGCATAACTTAGCTCATTCTGACATTTACTGTTTGCTATTCTGTTGCTTATTCTGTGTGCTAAGTTTGTTACCAAATGAGCTTTTATAATCTCAGTGTGTCATTCTGTTTTCCAGGATGGTTTTTCTTTCTCTTGCTAAGTAAGCTCATCATGCAAAAGAAATTTCAGATTTAAGGATATTATAAATATTGATTTTCCACATAGCTTGACAATATTTGTCCACCCCATTAATAAATATCCCATCGCTCTCACAACGCCAAGTGTGCAGGAATCCCCAGAAACTTCACCTCACATCACTTCTACCGGTAAGAAAAGCTGACGGAGAGCTCTCCCCTGTCTTGCAATAGAGAACTCGTCAAATGGGAAATAGCAGTGATCGATGTGTAGGTTGAGTACTCTTCAATAGCGATACCAAAGCGATCGAGCAGCTTGGCATTGATGATTAGCATGAAAGAAAAATAGATCTCCGTACACAAACTTTGAATCAAAGGATGTCGGTAATCCGTTGCGTCATCCAAAGTCTTCAATCTGTCTTGCAAGCGTCATTCAGAATGTCATGACGAAGATTATAAAAGTTTAATCAAAGTAAGATGTGATAGCATATCAAAAACATGAGTAGTAGGGAGTGGTTACAAAATGAACGGAACAGTAATCTCAGATTTTTCAATATAACGTGGACCACGGAATTGATGGGAGCCTTATGATCACAGTGGCATAGTTACCTGCATTCTTGCGACCACGAGGTCGGTTTGAATCTTTAACAGAACATGGATAATATTGACTGAACATAGCATAATCAAAATGATTCTATCACACTTGGCATAATTCTACTCATGACCGCTGTGCTGAACAGCTTCTTCTTACCTGTGACTGCTCACAGCTACTTTTTGTCATTAGTCCTTGCATGATTACTGGCACTTAGTCTACCCATTACGTTAAACCAACAACATTTTGTGGACAATTTTCTGATTAATTTGCATTTTTTGAATATTTTGATTAATTTTCATGATCCGTTAAACATATCCGTGGAACAATCCGTCAATATATGGGATCTACGTTCGAGAATCTGGTCACAAGAATGACTACTTTTGCAGACCACTGTACAATGCTACAAAGTCCATGAAATGCACTATCTTCTTTTACCTTTAAAGCACTTACAACTTTATGAACAGTATCTGCAATACGGATCTCATACTGCCCAGAAGAGAGTCATCATGGTTATCTCATATCTCTCTAGACCAGCGTTTCCCAATTGCATAGTCGCGACCCTTCAATAGGTCGCCAGAGATTATCTCTAGACAATATAGGTATCCAACTGCTATAGTTTCAGCGATAAGCAGGAATAAAGTTCATTATACAGGACTTACATGATTCTCGCCATCTGTCTGTTGTAAACGCAATTATGACAAGCAAACTGACATTGGTGTGTGAAAATAAGGTTGGATCTCTTTGCCTAAGAATACTAATTGATTTTCAAGTTATTTTCACTGCACCCACTGCACATGAAATCACGTTTGAGTTGAAGTATGTCTTCATCTCATTTCCAATTTTATTGCCAATATCCGTAAGTGCAACTCACCTCGAATAACGTCTGCAAAAGAGAAGAAAAGATGAAAATATATTTAAATGATAAGAAATGTCATCATTAACCTACTTGTTTCATTGGTTTCCTGATTTTCATAATCTCCGCATAACGTGCCAGAGCATCGAATGGTGCGTGAATTTTTACAAACACCTCTTTCCTATCATCCTGCAATGATAAGCACTTATGTTTCATTCCACATGATTGAGACGAGCTGCAAGCAGTCGACAGTTCGTGGCCAACAACACGAATTTTTTAAACAACTGGTGTTTTCCGAAAATCCACTACAATGCAATGCCCAGTTGGAAGTACATTCAAAAGGATGCAATGATATGATAGTGAATTATTCTAAATCAAAACAGAGGAATGTATTACTGGACGAAAATGCTCACAAACAAAGGGAGAGATATTCCCTTCAACATGCACTGAAGAATCAGTGCTCCCATTGAGCAATTTTTTTAATATAATGATGTGAATAGATTCCTTTAGTTCCAATCGCTAGGTGTGAAAGTACGAAATGTGAGCAAAGTACGAATTCCATAAATCAATAGAAAATCGACAACACTAAACGGTCAAAAAAGCTTGCTATTGTAAGATATCATCACATGCTTTAATTAGCCAACACCCACCCCGGAGAGAATATTGGCTTATAGAATAGCGACGATATTTCGAAAATAAACATATGATATGACTATACAAAATGTAACATATGATTATATTCACAATATGAACACACATAATCAACGGAGCTAATTGTGCAATATATGATTACCATGGGAAATTCCGATTGGAATTACTAAAGATACGATGTAAAAATCGATAAATTATATTCTTTCAGAAAACCGTCATACATGTAGAATCATTAAGATGCGTGAATCACAGGCCTGTGATTAGCTTATTAGAAGAATTGAGGAATTTTTTTGAAAAATTTGAGGAATGTAAACGGAGCCTAATATAATAATTGCAAGAAAAACTCCAAATTTTAACAGGGATTTTGGGCCAAACTTCATGAAAAAGTCATGAAGAAGGCAACCCCAGAGTTGACCACACTCCACACACTTTTTGAAGTTAAATGTATTACAAAAGGATTTTGTCCTGGTCATAATTACTTTCCGCGTTGTTGCAAAATTAATTTGTTACCTGAAGTACTATCTGCTTAGAATGTGTCGAACAGAGGATGTCAGATCAAGCTGCTGACATCGTTGTGCTTCACGCTATCGTCCCAATTCAATGATGCTTGTCAGATTTGTATACTGAATTTTTTCTAATGTTGGAAATATCCTCAACTACATGCATCTGGGGTTTAGTGACGATTAATTTTTACGGATTTTAGACAAATGTGGGAGGAGAGCAACCCGTAAGCATAGAAAGCTTAAAATCGTTGACGGAATGCTTGTGGTTAAAAAAAAGCCAGCAATTATTTATTATGAATTTATTAATATTACTTTATACTGCATAAGTTTTGGTGGCTCTTGTTTATCTGTTAGCCCTTTGATCACATCGCTCCGATCTACATTTAAATGAAAATGAATTCTCTCATACGACACAAAAAACTGCTAGGAACAGGCTTGCCAGCTGAGTTGTTGGTCTCATCTAAGCAAAGAGTGAAAGATTATCACCTCTATTCCCATGAAGTTCCGCAGAGATATTGACAACCACATCTTGCAGTAGACCCAGGTTGAAAATCTGCCAACCCAGTACTATGTGGTTTGATGAATGTCTTAATTAATCCAAGTTCGCATACAACGATAAACAATCTGTGCATTACTTTCACACCAAGCTGTGTTCAGCAAATTATGAAAACGATCTATAAATGGATAACTCATCCAGGATGAATGTCGGTCGTCAGACCCTGAAAAATGTAGCAGCAAACAGACTCATGGAATAGCAGAGCCTCATAAGCTTCCAACCTCCGCACGCTAGTGACCAGGAGGCAGATAGACACTAAATTTGGAGACCATCCGCATTTGCAACCCTGTAGCTTCCAGAAATTAAAACGACGTGAAACAAAATCAAAGTATAAATCATGATTGATTCATGTTTAGCAGTCAGGGTGTAGGATACATGTTATATGATTCTATCTTAGCCTCTTGATTGGAAGTTTACAGATAATCACCATTCGCTAAAAAACAATACATTGTCCGACATTTAGTCTAAAATGTGTCACATTTGAGGAATTTCTCATAGTTTAGCTATATTTGAGGAATTTTTGAGGATTTGAGGAGTGGAAAATTTTTTTGAGGAATCTGAGGAATTTGAGGAGCAATCACAGGCCTGGAATCACAGAAAATGAATATCCTACTAAACCGACATAAACCATGATTTTGTTTAAAGACAATAACAAGATGTCAGCAATTTAAGATATTTATTTTCATATACAAACAGATGGATAACGCGCGAAATGAACTATGTAAAAATACTCGACTATTCACATTAGCGTTGATGTTGTAGATCTAATGCAATCGTACTTGACTTCCACATGTTGACGATACGTTGGTCATTCGAACGCACGAGTAATAGTATAGCATAGTAATAGTGTAGCATGAAAATTTAAATGAAAATACATATTCTCGCAAGTTCGGGATCGGGAATGGAAAAAATGAGAATAGGGCAATAATTCCAAGCATAAGTTAAACATTTTCAGGGGCACTGGCGTTTCCCCGTTGAAATTGCAAACCTACGATGCCCAGGCTATTTATACGGACCTTCTATCAATGCTATCAGATGTACAGCGGTTTGCAGGAGCCAAGAGGATTGAGCTTCAGAGCAAACGCTCCCTCGGGACTATTCTTCGATACCAATGGCCGCCATCCAATCGAGAAGTGGGTACTTTAAAGGCTAATCCACCAACAAAACTCCAGCAGACGTTCAATTTCTTTCTGAGACACATGTTTTGTCTAGCTAAATGCATTAGAATAGGTCACATTCCCAACTGTGTTGACCGCTGCGTGTCTCGCACATTTAGGTACCTTGTCGAAGCTCACTGCAAGCTGCACCAAAACCGAATGATGACATCTATTTGGCTTCGTTGTTGCCTGTTGTTGAAGAAATCTCCGACTTTATAAAAATAAATTTTACGAGTAGAGGTTTAAAAGTAGGTAACTATTAATTCAGGCAAATAAACTCGGACTAAACAAAAATGAACTTTTCTCTCAAAACATTTTGCACTGCCACGAAATGGGTTGGAAAATATAGGGCATCGCAGTTCAATCATAGACTTCCAATTAACCGTCAGCGTCCGATATTTTCATTTCGTTGATGAATTTTGCACCTATTTTTGCTTTAAACATCTATTAATTTCCATATACATTAATCATCCATGGCAACAGGAGCAGCGAAGACGTTCAGGACGACTTCAACCTCCACAAAATCACATGTTATATTCAAGCATCAGCAATTATCATTTGTAAATTAGATCTTCAAGCATCCTAGCATTTAGCAGTTTGACTACATGAAGGCCTAGAACATCACTATATTGCATTCCCTGAAAACTACCGCCCCGTGAAGTAAATCAGAAAGTTAAAATGGGAAATACAATGACTAACCCGAACAATATTGGTCACCTTCGATATAGTGTATACTCTACGTATTTTGTGCTATTGAAATATTTTTCTCAAATCACTTCAAAATTCATTGCATATTTGATTGTTGCTTGCATGCATCACGACGAATGATAGGTGCTGCACGTTGCAGAGTTTATATAGGGTCGCGTCTTAAACTCGAAAACATGTTAATCGACTTTCGAAGAACGTAGCGCTATATTGTTCTAATCGTGTACACACAAAAATGATACATTCTCTACTTACATCATCATCCTTTTCAATCATCAAACCTTCCTGACGCAAGTCTGCCAAAAAGTATTCTTGTTTCTCTTCGATGGCATAAGTTCGATTTTCACGAGAGTAAACGAGAATGAAATCAATACGCCTTTCCCCATCTTTGAAGTGTAGTTGTTTCATCAACTGCAAAGACAGATTGTTTAACAATTAAATGAGTGAAATTAAAAAATGCTCTCAGTAAATCTATCTTCTTGAACGATGAAGTGCAATAGTCGTCATTTATTAACCCCATCCTTGAGATAGAAACGCGTCGAGAACCAAGGGGTCCCCCTCCTTAGCTTCTTAAATACTACTGCGAATCACAAGAAATTCATGGCAAAACGCATTCAGTGTGTGAACTTTCGAATGCTGGTATTCATTTTCTCTTGGTCACTCATCCTCGTAATGCAAAGAGCAATTCAAATTTTAAAATCACAGATTTTGATACATTTTGAAATTTTCAGACTTTTGAGAGAAGTGCTTTTCGGTCATAAAATTGATTTTTCGGTGAGCAAAATCCAAAGATTTTTGATGAACAGTTATTTAAAACTACGCTGAAACTAATAGTCACAAACGCGTAGGTCAGAAGATTTACATTTAATAATTCGACAGGGGCCGAATCGCCTCCCGGGTGTGGTTAGGGTGAATACGAAGTACTGTGTGAGTCTGTAACGGATTGTCGAATACTTTCTTTGATAAAGGTTGAGACCATCTATCCTGAATAATGTGTAATACGAAGGACAGATGGACTTCGGTTTATAAGCCTGTGGCTTGCTAAGTTCAGTTTGCTTCCGGTCCCTGGTGAGTACTTTGCCAACAATTTAAATCTAATGTGATCGTGGTATAAACAGAGAAGTGAATAAGTGAAGTTTAATTAGAAATCTTCAATTGAATTATAATATCTTACTCACTTCAACATCTGGGGACTCATCGTTCATGTTCTCCAATTCAATGTCTGCAAAAATAAAATGGAATAACAC
The DNA here is from genome assembly GCA_907163375.1 of Prostheceraeus crozeri. NCBI lineage: Eukaryota > Metazoa > Platyhelminthes > Polycladida > Euryleptidae > Prostheceraeus > Prostheceraeus crozeri. Next base: position 131,171 of record CAJQUW010016678.1, read on the forward strand.
GAATATGCAAAAAAGCAATGGAAATATGAATTTTACAGATGCAAGCTGCGCCTAACATGACTTTTTCTCAAGTAAGAATAATATATGATACGATGGCGAAACAGCAACCCTTACCGGCACTTACACAGCTTTCAGTAAGTCAATAAATTTCGATAGAATCATACTGCTTAATGATCAACTTTATCTTGATGATGATTCACAGAAGTGAGAGAACAACTGACAGGATGAACAACAGTCTGCTGGTTCATCACACAGCGGATCAAATTAGGAAAATATTTTCAATAAAAAATGTAATGTTTTATTGTGAGGAAGACCCATAATGGCTGATGTCACCACATACTTTTAATAAAAGAAAAACCCACACAAACCGTTCAGTCAGCCCGGAGATATCTTTCGCACATTTACCGGTGGATATCACCATGATGACGCAGACAGTACCTCAAGTCCGTTTTTTAACAGAAAATGTAATAACTTTTAAGAATAATAAAAAAACATTAGACACATTGCTGGTACATGAATTAAGTTACATTTCGACCAGGGTTTTTTTTAAGGTTTCGTTTACCCGCCCACTCCCAAATTCTACCCGCCAATCTAAAACAAAGCAAAACAAGGCTTGTAGATCTTTCTTTCAATTTTCTTTCCAGCTGTAAAAAGAAAGCGGAAACAAAGTTGCATCTTTTGAATATTCAGCAAATTAGAGGTGGTGGTACAATATATGCCTACATGACGTACATGCACTAAAATGTGCACAGCAACAATTGCTGGATAAGATGGAGAGGAACAGTGAAAAATTGTCTCTTGAACTTGTAGTAAAAAAATATATGATAAATGCATAATACACTACATGATTTCACAGTGAATATGGCAAACTGCAATTTATATAAAGACAAATTGCGTTCTGCAACGTCATTCCTCATCGACAAGAGCCTATTGATGATCAACGAAACAGTGCCGCATATCAATGAGAAGTGAAGTTAAAGAATGTAAATAACCGTTGATAAGCGATGAATGTGTTATTTGCACTGCAAAAGTCTACAAATTGCTTAGTTAAGTCATGGATGATGAAAAGTTGTGTTACAATTATTACTTAAAAATTGAATATGCCTAGTTTCTCTTTAACGATCGAAATTTATTGTCAACTACGTATAGGGGGTATACATACATGTACTGTACAGTTGTACACCTCCATAACTTTCAGTGATGCAAATTCTATAAATGAAGTAAGCTATGTGAGACAAGAAAGCACCACTGCGAATGTATTTCTTCATTCGCAACCAGTAAAATTTATTTTGGCATGGTCCACTACATGACTACATAGTATTTCCGTTTTGATAACTTCCTACTTTTAAATGCGTGTGAGTGAAGGAAAGCTTTTGTACTTGTTAACTTGACGATGGTTGCGAATCGCATAATCGAACATAAATAGGTTTCGTATAGATTATCCACACTTGAAATAGGGTTGGGTTTAATAATTTTTAAATTCGAATTATGAGAATAATTCGAATTATTCGCCTCATGTGAAAAACAACAGTGACTGACATGGACAGTGGTCCGAGTTGACATCCGAAATTTACCCGCCCATTTGAAATTTTTACCCGCCCAAATCGGGCGAGTATATCGCCTTAAAAAAACCCTGATTTAGACAGCTTGTTATCAGGAGTCAGTCCAGTCTATCACATAATAATAGTGACATGTCAGTATTCCCATAACGCTGCATGTTACTATCACGTTACATGATGCATAATAGAGAAGTGGTGCAAGCGATTAATCAATCACAAAATAATTCATGTAGTTATTCTGTTAATAATTATTGATGGGATCGGGCGTTCATGTTATGCAATTCGACGAAAAACTTTCCTACTAGACCACATTTCTTACCTCTACTTCCTTTGCGCAAATTCTGAACATACAGAAATGCTAAAATATTCAATGTAATTGAATTGAAATATTTGAAATGTGATAGAAACTGAAATTGTTTGTAGAAACATGATTCGCGACAGATACAACTTCATAATGGTAAATCAGCTGTTTTGAGTCATACGTCGCTGTCGAATGCATATCGATAGTTAGATAGAAGTAACTTAAAATAGTTATACATAGAAATTATCTCATTTGGATTTATGTTACCATAAATAAACAATTTGAATCAAAAATACTACACACTGAAGTAGTCCTAAGTAACATGTCGAAGTCGTCTATTTCAGCCATCTGCCTTCAGCTGCCGAAAACAAGGAATTCTGTCAGCTAAAAATCTAAATTTTGAAGTTGTCCGCAGCGTAGATAATTAAATTCTTCTTTTCTACGATCGTAAAACTAGCAAGTGATTTATCATTTGACTTTCATGATGATTTATAGGACTCTGATCGATTGTCTATTGCTCGGTACATTCAAAAAAATTTATTCGAAAATCTAGTATTATCGGATGATTGATTGATAAAAAAAATTATAACATTCGAAAGCTCAATTTCAACACGTAACTTGTGAAGCAATGGCTCTGTTTCTTCATGTTTGATGAAGAGGACAATACCAACATTTCTGACGCGCCATTTACACCGGAATTGTGAATAACGTTAACTTCATTATCAAATTATTTAATATTGAATCTAAATTGTTTTGAATCTGTCTATCAAACAAAATATAGCTTCTTTCTCCAGTTGGATCTGACCTGGAGTTATTATCTCACAATCTTGCGGTAAATTCCACTTCTAATGAAACTGATGCGCAAGATATTGAACTTCCAATGTTCTGCTTTGAAACTTGCTACTAAAATTGACAACGAGAAAAAGTATTTTCATTTTTGCATCATCGTCAATTTGAAGATAAATAGAATTCCACATCAAAAAATTACTTGCATTTCATCGCCTTGTTATGAATGCCACTACTACGATCTGTCCCGTACAATTTTAACGCTTTTCCTTGCTTGTGTGTCCTCGGATGAAAATTCGATTTTCGAGGAGCAAACAGGAGCCATTCAACGATGGAGGGGATGAAAGAAGCGCCGGCTTATTTTCCTATTCAACTTCAATCGTGACGGGAAAAACGTGACTTCTCGTGGTTAGCTTATGTGTGGAAGAATCATTACGAACCTTCTGACCGAATTTCAAGGTCATCGATCAACACGTTAAGCATCAATTTCCTCTACCTCTGAATTCTATCTCTGTTACCACAGTAAAAAGATGAATCGTTGACTTCAATTAAAACAATTTGAAGTCACAAATTTGTTTTTCAACAACTATTTTCACATTGAAGCATTCTAATCAGTTCTAATCGCACTTATGTTAACTATAGCCATAATGATTGCCAACATTATTCCCGACACAGCATTTTTTACGATGAACGTAGAGTTATTTGACAGTGAGTTCCATTCTCATCCGAAAAATAATAACAGATCTGGAATTTATAGTGGGAATCATCAACAAGCCTCCTTGTTCACGTTTTCCGACATCAACACAACTCCTGGTATCATATGCAGCCATAACCGAAGTACAGTTACTGAACTTAAATTAACACCTGACGAAATGCACTTACAGTGCCAATTACGTTTGATTTGCCAGGGATGAGAAAGGGCCGACTACTTCAGTCCTATTAATGTATTTGGGCTAATGTTAGTCCATATTAATACATGTAGCGGGCAACCAAATTGAAATAAATATGACGTGACATTCAGTTACATGCATTGCATGTAGAAAGACTGTATGAAGATCTAACGTCTGGGGTTAGCCAACTAAATAGGCCTACATTTTAGCTGCCCTATTGTAGAATCAATACCTCAGATGCAGATAAACAGTCATCCGAACTTAGACATCTGAAATAATTCAAATCTCGCAATCAGAGCTTGTCATGGTTACTTCATGTTAGAATTAATATTCAATTATAATTATTAGCAGATTAATAGTAACTGAACTTCACAAAACAGAATTTGTTTCGATTCAAAAAAGCATAGATTTCGATTTGACATACAGTAGAGAATTGAAAAAAAAAATGATTCGTTTTAGAAGTAATTCGGAGAGTGCACTGTACCATGGCAAACTTGCCAATAATGACAGCGAATTTTGCAAAAATACCGAGTCAATGCATTTAAGAAGAAAAATTTGGACAGCTCATTGCTCGTGCGAATTAAACATTCAAATTTCAGCATTCTATGTTTGCGGAATGTTTCTAATTTGACAATTTAGTTGATGCAAATGTTGATGTGGATGCAAAAATGCGAATTCACCGCTAGCGATGGGCATCATCTATAACCACTAACAATGAATAAGTCACTAGTTTGAAGGCGCACAGTCACAGGATCTTACGCACGTACGCGCAGATGTAAAGTATACATCCTGGTGGCAATTCATATGAGACCCCTGTGAATAGAACTTCATGCGTGTATGTTTGGAAGATGACAAAATTATTACTTAATGATTCTCTTTATATTGTGTTTGCAAAAAACCAGCGTTTAGCAATTGTTGCAGGAACACCAACTTAGACGATCTGTCAGTAGTGTTTGAAAAGTAGTATTTAATGGGCACTCGCCGAAATTTCACTTAATATGCTAATTGCGTGCCTCAAGCGCAGATAAAACCTATAGAAGTAGATTAAAGTATGACTATCTTTCCAACGCACCAAGTGCACATGCATGCAAGTTGCTTTATCTTGTCTGTCAACTCATCAGCAATAAATTGTATTTATCCCACCACTTCCAATCACCAAGAGCAGTTGTTAAGATCATGGTAGTCCATGGTCATTTTAGAAGTCATCGCGATTATCACGGTGAGATAATAGTCCAGAGGATATTCCCGCTTTTACCTGATCAACTAACCAACGCATCTTACGATCTTATTCCTAAAGTACATGACAAAAATGACAGCTTGTCCTTTTTGGTATTTTCAATGGAACAGGCTTGTAGAGTCAATGAAAAGAGGCATCAATGTCTACATAATTTTTCACAGTTCGTTATTTTTTCATGGAAAGAATTGTACATGTATGTTATGCAAGATCCTTGTTGGATTATTATCATCACGCCTCCTAAAGTTGACAAAAATATCTGCTACAATTTTAGTTGCTTGTTGATGTATTTTCAAATTTGGAATCATTAAATAAGGTCTTTACTTATTAAGTTAGTGACGCATGCTTTCTTGTGAGTTCACAAAGTCACTAGCTTTCATTTAGAAAAGTACATATACGTCACGTATTTGTGTTTAAATTTTGACCATTATCATCTGTTTTCTACCTATCACCATAGACTTCTCGATCCCATCGACATATTACGAAGTCCATGCCTAACTATTGCGACTGAAAATAAAAATTACAGTAGGCTAAATTACATTGTGTTCCTTATTTTTCGAATCAGATAAAAAACAGAAAAAATGCTTCCTTTCAAAAGTGACCAAAGTTTATAAGCATTGCAAAGTTGTGAAAAGTCGACAGTGACTGACATTTACAATTCCTCTACTGATCATTTTAGTGAAAAATCTCTATTTTTCGAATTGGTGAGAATAGCTAGCAATTTAATCACTTTCGCAGGTCAATTTAGCATTAATCTGACAGGTTTCCTTCTGACAAAACAACATAGGTCCAAATGAGTAGTAAGCAAAACTCCACTTCTGGATAGCGCAAGATGGCCGCCGTCGCTGACGTCCCCCCCCCTCTGGCACGGCAGAGTGTCGTGGTCGGCCGCCGTGGTGCTTCGGGTCTGAGTCCCCCCCCTCTGGAACGACAGAGGTTGTGGTCTGTCGTGGTGTGCCGGCCAGGTGGGTTCACGTTCACAACATGTTCGCTGACGTCCCCCCCCCTCTGCAACGACAGAGTGTGAGACTCGGGTGAGTTGGTCCGACCGCCTGGTTGACGTGGGCGACCGTCTAGGTTGACGTGGGCGACCGCCAGGATTAGTCTTGAGGCTATAGTGTGTGATGTTTTTGGTGCAATCTGCTGAATGTTGGGTTGTAAACTGGGTTGTTTCGAGTGGAAGGAGTGGTCGGATGAGAAAACGGAGGTCGGATTCGTATTCAGCGTGAAATTCTGCATCGGTAGGGTGAGTTTCAAGTCAATCGGTGAGAAAAAATTTTCAACATTTTTCGAAAAACGACAGAGTTAGAATTTGGGACGTTTTGGTGTGTAGCGTCAAAACGAAGCATCGGATGAGAAAACGGAGGTCAGATTCGGATTCAGCGTGAAATTCTGCATCGGTAGGGTGAGTTTCAAGTCAATCGGAGAGAAAAAGTTTTCGGCTGACGTCCCCCCCCCTGGACAGCTTGCTTCGATTTTGGCTTCCAGTGGACGGATTTTGTCGTGCGATAGCTCGTTTGAAAGCTAAGAGTGAGACAAATTCAGTGAAAGAATCGGCTTGTTCCTATCTGTCTTCGTTCAAAAGTTAGAGCGGTTACAAGATTTTAGGTCGGAGCTCGCTCACCTGAAAAAATCCTAAGTGTCAGAGTGACTTTGTATGGGTAAAATTTTGAAAATTTTCCAAAGTGTGGAATTTCGACCTGGGACCGCCACCAAAACATTTTTCATCAAATTTCACTGACCCCACTCGACAGCAATCTTCTAACTTTGGTTCTAGTGGACGGATTTTGTCTTACAGCTACTCGTTTGAAAGAGGAGAAAAAACTGCTCGACAACATTTTTTGTTGCGAGTCAATCGGACCAGCCGTTCAAAAGTTAGAGCGGTTACAAGATTTTAGGTCGGAGCTCGCTCACCTGAAAAAATCCTAAGTGTCATTTGGTTCTAGTGGACGGATTTTGTCTTACAGCTACTCGTTTGAAAGAGGAGAAAAAACTGCTCGACAACATTTTTTTGTTGCGAGTCAATCGGACCAGCCGTTCAAAAGTTAGAGCGGTTACAAGATTTTAGGTCGGAGCTCGCTCACCTGAAAAAATCCTAAGTGTCAGAGTGACTTTGTATGGGTAAAATTTTGAAAATTTTCCAAAGTGTGGAATTTCGACCTGGGACCGTCACCAAAACATTTTTCATCAAATTTCACTGACCCCCCCCCGACAGCAATCTTCTAACTTTGGTTCTAGTGGACGGATTTTGTCTTACAGCTACTCGTTTGAAAGAGGAGAAAAAACTGCTCGACAACATTTTTTGTTGCCGCGAGTCAATCGGACCAGCCGTTCAAAAGTTAGAGCGGTTACAAGATTTTAGGTCGGAGCTCGCTCACCTGAAAAAATCCTAAGTGTCAGAGTGACTTTGTATGGGTAAAATTTTGAAAATTTTCCAAAGTGTGGAATTTCGACCTGGGACCGTCACCAAAACATTTTTCATCAAATTTCTCTGAATGAGGGGGGGGAGTCAGTGAAATTTGATGAAAAATGTTTTGGTAAAGGTCCCAGGTCGAAATTCGGAAGTTTTAAATTTTTCAAAATTTTCACCACACTGGAGCTCTGACACTTAGGAATTTTTTCACTTGTGGCATGTTACATGCACATGTGCTGACGGACCAACTTCCCGTGGTCATATGAGAATGGTTCAGGTGTCATATTGTAAAGAATGATGAGACGAATCGTTTGCAACAAACCGCATGTCGCTACGATGAATACTTTCGGAGATAGAGCCATTTTAAGTTTTCTTCCGAGCATATATAAACCCCCGACAACGTAAGTCTGATCACTTCATCGAAAGACGAGGTAAGCGACGGTCGTCGCTCTGAGCTCCCGATATCGGGTGTTTCAAAGGACTCTATCTTTTGAAGTAGGCAAGCTATCTTCTTACTTCAAAGTTTGTATGATAGAGTTTGATAGTGTCTTTACTACTGATAAAATTTTTTAAAAGTAGTATGAGTAGTAAAATGCGGAATTTTTTAAAAATTCTTAATTTTCACTTTTTTCAAAGTTTTAACATATAGACTAAGGTTTTCAAGTATCCTGAGTTCAAATATGCTATCAGATTTGAAATTTAACTAAGTCTAAGGCAGCTTTGAGGGGTTAGATCCCAGCTACTGATCACTACCTTTGACTCGGCGTTCCTGTTACCACTTCGGGGCAGTGACAATGATGTCTTCAGCTGTAAAGAGCGGGTATCGGGGAAGATCTCTCACTTCCCTAGTGATCAGTACAAGGCCTTCGGGCTGTTGACGGGATCGAGTGCCACTCACTACACTCTTTAGGAATATGACTGTACTACATGATTCCAAACTTATACAAATTTCATTATCTTACAGCTAACGATAGATCTAACATGGCTAACGACAAAAACAGAAAGTACCATATCAAAATGTGTGTGTGCGGTCGTATAAATCGCAGTGCGGACGCCAAGGCGCATGTGAAGAAGGCGGGCACCGGCCACATGATTATCTTGAATAGGGTTGCGTGCGTGAAGTGTAGAGTGCTGAAGGGTGATGAGGATGAGGCGCGTTTCTACAGAGTGCATGCTGACTGTAGTGGTGGTTTAGTGACTGATTTGAGATTTACGCAGTTGATTGTGGAAGAGAGGGAGCGAATGTTGGCGATCGAGCGAGAGGGTAAGGTTGAGAATGTTGTTGAGAATGATGAGTTGGCGAGAGCGGTTGCGTCGTTGGAGGGTGAGATTGGGCGAAAGAGAGTGCTTGAGAGTGATGATGAGGATGATGTGGATTTGGATAGGGAGCGAGTGAGGAAGCGTGTGAGGAAGTTGAGCTCTTCGTCATCGGAGGTGTCAGATATCGTCATCACCGACCCCCCGAAGAGCTCATCTTCCCCAATAGTGAAGGGTGGTGGGGTACGGAAGCAGTCGGCGCGGTGGGATGAGGACATGGAAAAGAAGCATGTGTCGCAGCAAGCGGCACATGCTTTGTTGGTAGATCGCTACGAAAGTTTGAAGAAGGTGAATGAGAGAACGTTGAGTGAGTTGAGTGAGCTGAAAATGAAGGAGGTGAAGTGTAAGGAGGTGGCAGATGAGAATATCCGTATGAGGCGTGTTGTGAAAGAGTTGAAGGAGAATGTGCGAGTGTGAGAAGAGGGCGAGTGCTGCGGAGAGGAGAATGGGAGAGGCAGAAGCGAAGTTTGAGGAGATGATGAAGGAGATGAGTGTGTTGAGAGCGAGGAATGTTGAGTTGGAGAGGACTGTGGCTCGGCGGGGTGATGAGAGGCAGGCGTGTGAGAAGTTGGAGCGCATGAGGGATGAGTGGGAACGTGTGAATGAGGATCGTTTGTTTGAATTTCACATCCCTATTCGGGATAATCATTTGGCCGGCGAAGTACTCGTAAACCAAAGTCTCGATGAAAGTATAGTATGCTACAATGGTCATCCGAGTAAGAAATGCCTCCACGCCACACTAAGAATGCGCGGGCATCTGCACAAATTTTCAATCAGGAAGCCCGCGAGACTGCCTAAGGATGACTAACTTGGTAAGTGAAAAGCAAATAAGATAGTATATCCTATTCTAATACATATCATTTTCATTGCAGATCTTTGCCCGCCTTCACCACCCCATCAATTTACTCCCGAGGACGAACCATCGGCTCTCTTAAGGGCCACCTAGGGGCAAGACATGATAGAACCTCCTCGCGGTTTGCCCTGGGCAGTCTTCGGACTGGCGAATACTATCATTAAGTTGAATCTGCTATCAGTCAACTTGAACGTTGCGTCGCGTTAGAGGGGTATATAAACCACTGCCTCTCATTTCATTTCATTTCAATCATGCAGACGCCGAACAGTCAAGTCAGCTCTCCTCGCGGACCGCAGTTAAGGCCGCGAAATTTATTTGAGGAGTTTGTCAGGCTAGAGGAGCAAGACAGAGTTTTTAATAATCTTGCTCGGATTGGCAATCCGATGACAGCAACTGCTGTCAATCCAACGGAATGGCGCTACATTCCACTTTTTAGCCATGTGCCAGTCAGTGTGGAAGTCGACAGTGCTACCAAAGAGAGAGTCAAAGACTCTCTCAGCAGAATTGGTAGGGTGTAAGATGACGTTACTCCCGAGAATGAACCATCGGCTCTCTTAAGGGCCACCATGGGGCAAGACATGATAGAACCTCCTCGCGGTTTGCCCTGGGCAGTCTTCGGACTGGCGAATACTATCATTAAGTTGAATCTGCTATCAGTCAACTTGAACATTATGCAGTCGATTGCTATCCCTGAAGCATTCTGATTCGCTGTTGAGCAATTCATTGTTGAAAACCCTATATAAGCCAGAAGATTGTAGCGCTTCTCATTCAATTTGAAGTCACGATGGAAGCGACATCTGCCGACAACATTCCCGTCTTCACTGATGAAGACAACGGCATTCCCGAGTTCGTCATCCTCGACGAGTGGGATGAGGAGGATGAGAAGAAGGGGAAGATCAAGAGGATCGTTTGGACGGATGAGGTATGGACTCCAAATACCACTCGCATCCGAAAGGTGCCAGATGCACCAGTACGACCTCGGCGGTATAGGGTCTATGACAACCTAACCGTCATACCCATTGACTATTCCAGTCAATAGTCAAATTCACGTCCCCCGAGAACGAACCATCGGCTCTCTTAAGGGCCACCATGGGGCAAGACATGATAGAACCTCCTCGCGGTTTGCCCTGGGCAGTCTTCGGACTGGCGAATACTATCATTAAGTTGAATCTGCTATCAGTCAACTTGAACGTTGCAAATGCAGTTCGGTGTAATACTTCCTTTCGACGGGCGTTCCTGTAAAGGGCGGCGGTGAAACCCGTAGCTATGTATACCGCAAGGGACATTCGGCAATGGTCAATCTTGTTAAACCTCTCTGCGTCATGTTTGCAAGTGATTGCCTCTGTCTCAACGTAGTATGCATTCGCGCCAGGGCGACATTTAGCCAACTGTCGAGGGTTGCCTAAAACTTTCCATTGCATACGTTATGAGAACCATGAGTTCTACCTGTCTCTATCAATGAGACGAATTGATGAATGGAATGAAATGGGAGGACACTCACGCGCCACACGCAACATAACACACTTCTCTCTTCCGTAGTCTAACAAGCTCTTTACACATGGATCGCAGTCGATTGCTATCCCTGTATCAGAAGTGTAAGCTATCTTAATTTATTTGACACTATTTCATCTACCATCATCGCCCATATGAAATGTTTTAAGATTTACAAGTTAGACTAAGCGTTCTACTATTTGTAAATGAAAGATATAGTTTCACCAGTTTACAAGTTAAAAAATAAAGTTTCAATGGTGTATACGTTAGAAATAAAGTTTTAGCTGTTTGTATATCAAAATAAAGTTTCAATGGTGTATACGTTAGAAATAAAGTTTTAGCTGTTTGTATATCAAAATAAAGTTTCAAGAGTTTACAAGTTAGAAAAAAAGTTTCAATAGTGTGTATGTTAGAAATTAAGGTATAACTGTTTGTAAAAATAAGATCGCAAGATTTACTAGTTTACAAGTTAGACTAAGTGTAAATTAAAATAAAATTATAACTGTTCACGAGTTAAAGCGTTGATGCAACGATGAACAATTAATAAGCTGAAAAGTTTTAGATTCACTTTAACATTACCATATGTTTACAGATAGAAATGTATCACAGCAAAGCTACTTCATGAGTTAGTTTGCCAGGAGTGTATCATCTCAAACTTTTACTCCGTCGTTGAAATTTCATGACGACTTTTTGCTAAACAAAAGTTAACACTAGAGGAGCGTAGGGGTGGGTGGTATAAAATACGCCTACAGCACTGAGAGAGTTGGAGTGCATGAGCTATGTACATTCTTTTGACGATGAGAGGAGCGATTCAGCCGATGGCGCAGGTAGTTTCCCAGAGCATGGAGGGCATTGTTTAGGTGACTCTAAGGGCGTATGTCGAGCTACCTTCAGTGATAGGCTTCCAACTCATGATGAATGATGATATGCTTACGACCTACATTCAACCATTGGTGTATGCCCACACCCTCCCCCACAACGAGCTTGTCTGCCACATTGTATTCATGAGTGTGGCTCAAAGTAGGAAATTGATTGATGAGACTTTGCTGAAATATCAAAGGCGCGTATTCAAGCATGGTCGCCTACTGTTGGAGTATTATAATCAATGGCGCGACGACACACATTTGCCCACCCGTGTTTTACCACACCTATCAACGGAAGAATACAATAGAGCTTTAGTCGAGACGGTGAAAGGAGACGATGAGCGCTAGCGGGCGAATGAAGCATCGGTGAGAGTGGGAATCAACTTGATTCTATTCTCCAATGAGGATTGTTGTCTAATGAGAATCAAGCATTCCTTTATAAATAGAGAGCCTTCCACACTGAGAATCATTCCATCGCTGAATCGTACAAGTGACGGACGCACATTCTCTCTCTCTCTCTCTACATCCCTGTTATATTATCCAACTAAAATGGTAAGTCGCTACTTTCCTCCCTCTCCTCCCTTGAACGTAAACTTGATAGAATCTTTTTTATTTTCAGGCATCTTCTACATCTACTACACTGACAGGACAAAATGGTGGTCAGACGTTACAAGGTTCGCTACAATCAGATCATCTACAGCTGAGACCAGTGGAAGAAACAACAAAGGTACATAATCCTACACCGCTACAGCGTAAATTTAAACAAGTCTTGCGTCATGAGGATCACAGCGTAGTACTGCGAACGGGAATGCTCCCTTCCACTGATGTGAAGATATTGAGCAATCAGTATGGGGATTACATACTCATCCCCGTGAGTCCGTACATTCGCCACCAACTTAACATTATTGAAGAGTACGTGACATTAAATATGGACATTCCTACTCCTCTTGCTCAAGAGTGGAAGGCGAGAGATGAAAAGGATACTCCATATAGAAAGATTTGGGATGGCAATCAAATTTGCCTACCATTATGACATTGGTGTAGTTATTATAAAAAGGATAGAGATCAATCAATACCCATCAGATGTGATGAGCTCGGAGAAGGTACTTGGGATATCATTTTCAAAGTGAATGGACTATATTATGGTCAGCACAAGGATAACAAAATAGCCTCTCTCTCGATATACACTGAATCCATCATATATATTCCAAAGCCACCCAGCGTAGATGACATTATTGACGAAATCCTTAACAGCAGTGGTACGAAGCGCAAGTCGGAGAAGAATGCTGCATCAAAACGCAAATCAAAGAAGGAGAATTACTAGTCCTTTCCTAACTCTACCCTATGACAATTCGCTTATGTGCTTTGAGTGTCGTAGACGTGGTCTTATTAGATACATTTTACTTCTTCGTTGCCATCATATCATTTGTGTATTTTGTCGTGAAAAGCATCGATGTAATTCTTCATTTTGCAATATGTTATAGAACGTTTCCTTAGATATGTAATTTCCGTTTTAGGCTTCTATCATCATTTTTATGGATTGTGAGGGTGAACCTGTACAGGAGCTCAGTGCTATTGCTATGAACAATTGGTCATATCAGATTGTTAGTGTCTATCATCAACATGCCAACTGCGATCCAATGTTGATCAATGGGCGAGAAAACACATTCATGGACTTAATCTGAAATATTTGCAAGACTATGGCTTTTCTTGTGAGAGTGCTCTTCTTATTGACTTTAAACGATGGTTAGCTACTTTCAATGTTATACGCATCTTTTGTAATAATCCTGGTAAGGAGAGGAAAGTATTTCCCAATCTAGTCATTAATGATATTTTGCTCCCACCTTGGGATAGTAGAGTGAATCAACACTATCATGAAGTCACGAAACGTTTTAAGGATTTGTGTGTTCCTATTTTGTCTGTTCGTTGTAGTAGCTACGTTCATAACCAATGCTTCTTTCCTCCTTACCTCAACACTGCCAAAGTCCTATATGGTTATCATTGCTCGCTATATGACAGTTACCAGCTGTATCTATTTTATCTGTTTCAAACCATTGATTTGTAATGCATGCTTGTTACAGTTATTCAATAAATGTTATTATGCGAAGAGTTGTTGTTGTTATCATGCGACGGATGGGTTAGATGAAGGGTGATCATATCTTTTTCAAAGGACTGTGGAACATTGATTTCCATGATGAGGATTATAACAGTTAGATTTGATGACGAATAAGATTTACTAGTTTGCAAGTTAGACTAAGCGTTCTATTATTTGTAAATGAAAGATATAGTTTCAATAGTTTACACGTTAAAAATAAAGTTTCAATAGTGTGCATGTTAAGAATAAAGTTCTATCTGTTTGTATGTTAGAAATAAAATGAAGTTTCATCAGTTTACAAGTTAAGAATAAAGTTTTATCTGTTTGTATGTTAGACATAAAACAAAGTTTCAACCGTTAACAAGTTAAAAATAAAGTTTCAATAGTTTACAAGTTAAAACTAATGTTTCAATAGTGCGTATGTTAAGAATAAAGTTTTATCTGTTTCTATGTTAGAAATAAAATGAAGCTTCACCAGTTTACAAGTTAAGAATAAAGTTTTGTCAGCTTGTATGTTAGAAATAAAATGAAGTTTCACCAGTTTACAAATTAAAAATAAAGTTTCAATAGTGTGTACGTTAGAAATAAAGTTTTAACCGTTTACAAGTTAAAAATAAAGTTTCAACAGTGTCTACGTTAGAAATAAAGTTTTATCTGTTTGTAAAGTACGATCGTAGGATTTACTAGTTTGCAAGTTAGACTCAGCATTCTACTAGTTGTAAATGAAAATATCGTTTCAACAGTTTACAAGTTAAAAATAAAGTTTCAACGGTGTGTACGTTAGAAATAAAGTTTTAGCTGTTTATATGTTAGAAACAAAATAAAGTTTCAACAGTTTACAAGTTGAAAAATAATGTTTCAACAGTGTGTACGTTAGAAATAAATGAAAGTAAGACCTTCATCGTATGAGTATTCAAAGCATGTTTTGTAAATCAAATGTGTGTAGTCCTGACATGATAGAATCGCGTTAGAAATAAAGTTTCAGCCGTTTACAAGTTAAAAATAAAGTTTCAACGGTGTGTACGTTAGAAATAAAGTTTTAGCTGTTTATATGTTAGAAACAAAATAAAGTTTCAACAGTTTACAAGTTGAAAAATAAAGTTTCAACAGTGTGTACGTTAGAAATAAATGAAAGTAAGACCTTCATCGTGTGAGTATTCAAAGCATGTTTTGTAAATCAAATGTGTGTAGTCCTGACATGACAGAATCGCGTTAGAAATAAAGTTTCAGCCGTTTACAAGTTAAAAATAAAGTTTTAGCTGTTTATATGTTAGAAACAAAATAAAGTTTCAACAGTTTACAGATTAAAATAAAATTTCAACAGTGTGTACGTTAGAAATAAAGTTTTAGCTGTTTATATGTTAGAAACAAAATAAAGTTTCAACAGTTTACAAGTTGAAAAATAAAGTTTCAACAGTGTGCACGTTAGAAATAAATGAAAGTAAGACCTTCATCGTATGAGTATTCAAAGCATGTTTTGTAAATCAAATGTGTGTAGTCCTGACATGATAGAATCAAATGAACTTGACAAACGCGTTTGTCAAGCTTAATTCTATCATGTCAGGACTACACACATTTGATTTACAAAACATGCTTTGAATACTCATACGATGAAGGTCTTACTTTCATTTATTTCTAACGTGCACACTGTTGAAACTTTATTTTTCAACTTGTAAACTGTTGAAACTTTATTTTGTTTCTAACATATAAACAGCTAAAACTTTATTTCTAACGTACACACTGTTGAAATTTTATTTTAATCTGTAAACTGTTGAAACTTTATTTTGTTTCTAACATATAAACAGCTAAAACTTTATTTTTAACTTGTAAACGGCTGAAACTTTATTTCTAACGCGATTCTATCATGTCAGGACTACACACATTTGATTTACAAAACATGCTTTGAATACTCATACGATGAAGGTCTTACTTTCATTTATTTCTAATGTACACACTGTTGAAACTTTATTTTTCAACTTGTAAACTGTTGAAACTTTATTTTGTTTCTAACATATAAACAGCTAAAACTTTATTTCTAACGTACACACCGTTGAAACTTTATTTTTAACTTGTAAACGGCTGAAACTTTATTTCTAACGCGATTCTATCATGTCAGGACTACACACATTTGATTTACAAAACATGCTTTGAATACTCATACGATGAAGGTCTTACTTTCATTTATTTCTAACGTACACACTGTTGAAACATTATTTTTCAACTTGTAAACTGTTGAAACTTTATTTTGTTTCTAACATATAAACAGCTAAAACTTTATTTCTAACGTACACACCGTTGAAACTTTATTTTTAACTTGTAAACTGTTGAAACGATATTTTCATTTACAACTAGTAGAATGCTGAGTCTAACTTGCAAACTAGTAAATCCTACGATCGTACTTTACAAACAGATAAAACTTTATTTCTAACGTAGACACTGTTGAAACTTTATTTTTAACTTGTAAACGGTTAAAACTTTATTTCTAACGTACACACTATTGAAACTTTATTTTTAATTTGTAAACTGGTGAAACTTCATTTTATTTCTAACATACAAGCTGACAAAACTTTATTCTTAACTTGTAAACTGGTGAAGCTTCATTTTATTTCTAACATAGAAACAGATAAAACTTTATTCTTAACATACGCACTATTGAAACATTAGTTTTAACTTGTAAACTATTGAAACTTTATTTTTAACTTGTTAAC
The DNA here is from genome assembly GCA_907163375.1 of Prostheceraeus crozeri. Classification (NCBI taxonomy): domain Eukaryota; kingdom Metazoa; phylum Platyhelminthes; order Polycladida; family Euryleptidae; genus Prostheceraeus; species Prostheceraeus crozeri. Next base: position 147,681 of record CAJQUW010016678.1, read on the forward strand.
GGTTGAAACTTTGTTTTATGTCTAACATACAAACAGATAAAACTTTATTCTTAACTTGTAAACTGATGAAACTTCATTTTATTTCTAACATACAAACAGATAGAACTTTATTCTTAACATACACACTATTGAAACTTTATTTTTAACGTGTAAACTATTGAAACTATATCTTTCATTTACAAATAATAGAACGCTTAGTCTAACTTGCAAACTAGTAAATCTTATTCGTCATCAAATCTAACTGTTATAATCCTCATCATGGAAATCAATGTTCCACAGTCCTTTGAAAAAGATATGATCACCCTTCATCTAACCCATCCGTCGCATGATAACAACAACAACTCTTCGCATAATAACATTTATTGAATAACTGTAACAAGCATGCATTACAAATCAATGGTTTGAAACAGATAAAATAGATACAGCTGGTAACTGTCATATAGCGAGCAATGATAACCATATAGGACTTTGGCAGTGTTGAGGTAAGGAGGAAAGAAGCATTGGTTATGAACGTAGCTACTACAACGAACAGACAAAATAGGAACACACAAATCCTTAAAACGTTTCGTGACTTCATGATAGTGTTGTTTCACTCTACTATCCCAAGGTGGGAGCAAAATATCATTAATGACTAGATTGGGAAATACTTTCCTCTCCTTACCAGGATTATTACAAAAGATGCGTATAACATTGAAAGTAGCTAACCATCGTTTAAAGTCAATAAGAAGAGCACTCTCACAAGAAAAGCCATAGTCTTGCAAATATTTCAGATTAAGTCCATGAATGTGTTTTCTCGCCCATTGATCAACATTGGGATCGCAGTTGGCATGTTGATGATAGACACTAACAATCTGATATGACCAATTGTTCATAGCAATAGCACTGAGCTCCTGTACAGGTTCACCCTCACAATCCATAAAAATGATGATAGAAGCCTAAAACGGAAATTACATATCTAAGGAAACGTTCTATAACATATTGCAAAATGAAGAATTACATCGATGCTTTTCACGACAAAATACACAAATGATATGATGGCAACGAAGAAGTAAAATGTATCTAATAAGACCACGTCTACGACACTCAAAGCACATAAGCGAATTGTCATAGGGTAGAGTTAGGAAAGGACTAGTAATTCTCCTTCTTTGATTTGCGTTTTGATGCAGCATTCTTCTCCGACTTGCGCTTCGTACCACTGCTGTTAAGGATTTCGTCAATAATGTCATCTACGCTGGGTGGCTTTGGAATATATATGATGGATTCAGTGTATATCGAGAGAGAGGCTATTTTGTTATCCTTGTGCTGACCATAATATAGTCCATTCACTTTGAAAATGATATCCCAAGTACCTTCTCCGAGCTCATCACATCTGATGGGTATTGATTGATCTCTATCCTTTTTATAATAACTACACCAATGTGATAATGGTAGGCAAATTTGATTGCCATCCCAAATCTTTCTATAGGGAGTATCCTTTTCATCTCTCGCCTTCCACTCTTGAGCAAGAGGAGTAGGAATGTCCATATTTAATGTCACGTACTCTTCAATAATGTTAAGTTGGTGGCGA
>CAJQUW010016680.1:0-35650 GCA_907163375.1 Prostheceraeus crozeri
TTTTATTTCTAACATACAAACAGATAAAATTTTATTCTTAACTAGTAAACAGATGAAACTTCATTTTATTTCTAACATATAAACAGATAGAACTTTATTCTTAACATACACACTATTGAAACTTTATTCTTAGCTTGTAAATTGTTGAAACTTTATTTTTTAACTTAATGTAGAACCTGACTGAAACTTACAGTGTTCATTATTCTAACATACAAACAGATAGTAACGCTTTATTCATTCAACTTGTAAACTGGTGAAACTTCATTCTATTTCTTCAACTGTATTAAAACATGATAGAACTTTTATGTCTTAACATACACACTATTGAAACTGTATTCCTTTAAACTTTTGTTAAAGCACTATTGAAACTTTATTTTACACACATCGTAAACGGTTGAAAACACTTTGTCTTTATTTCTAACATACACACCAAACAGATAAAACTTTATTCTTAAGACTTGGTAAACTGGTGAAGCTTCATTTATTTCTCTAAACATACATAACAGATTAAAACTTTATTCTTAAGATCTCCGTCACTCTTTGAACACACTTAGTTTTAGCTTTGACATAACTAATGAATTACACTCATTTTCTTTATAATTGTTAACAATGAAACTTTGTTAAAACGCGTACACTAGTTATTGGAAGACTTTATTTTTAACTATTTTAAAACTGGTGAAACTACGTTTTTTCTTTTCTGACATACAAGCAATTGATAATACTTTCTATTTTAAACTTGCAAACTGGTGATGCCTTTCCATTTTTTCATTTCTAACATTTTATCAACTAACCAGGATAGAACTTATATTCCTTAACATACCACCTCTATTTGAAATTCATTTTTACCTCTATTGAAACTTCATTTTTAATCTTGCATACGTTGAAAACTTTATTTTATTTTCTAACACTCACACACACACACTACACACAAATCAGATCACATAACTTTATTTCTCAACGTTGCACACTGTTGAAACTTCTATTTATTTATAGCTGTTAAACGGTTTTGAACAACGCGCGTATTATGGTTTCATTTACAACTAGTAGAATGGCTGAGGGTCTAACTTGATCCAAGATCTCTAGTAAATCCTAACGATCGGCTGTCACTTTAGCAAACAGATAGAACTTTATTTCTAACGTAGACCCGACCGACTGTTGAAAACTCTATTTTTAAACATTGTAAACGGTTGAAACTTTATTCATCTAAACGTACACACTATTGAAATTTTATTTTTAAACCGTTGTTAAACGGTTGTAACATTTGTGTCAAACGTTCAACATTGTGGTAACTTTAGTTTGTAACTTGTTAAATCGGGTGAAACTATTCTAGTTTCAAACGTACACCATTATTGAAACTTTAGTTTTCCACTTTTAAAACGGTGAAGACTTATCACTTTCTGACATACAAGCCGATGAAAACTTTTAATTCTAACTTGTAAACTGGTTGAACCTTCATTTTCTTATTTCTAAGCATATAAACAGATTAGATACCTTTTATTTCTTAACATACAACACTATTGGGAAACATTATCTTTTAACATTGTAACACGGATGAAAAACTTTATTTTATATTTCTAACACACACACACACATACAGTCCAGTCATAACTATTATTTCTAACGTGCACACATATCGAAACTTTTATTACATCTGTACAAACTTAGGTAGAATACGTGATACTTTTTCATTTACTCTCCAGTAGACGATGCTGGATGTCTAACTTGCAAACTAGAGAAAATCCTAATACGATCGTACTTTAGCAAACTATAGATAGAACTCTTTATTTCTAACGTATACACTGTTGAACACTTTATATTTTTAACTGGGTAAACGGTGGAAACTTTTAGTTTCTAACGTACACCAATTGAAACTTATAGAAGAGTTAATATGATCAAACAGGTGAACACTTCATTTTAATTTCTAAACGTACACACTATGAAACTTGATATTTTCTAACGTACTCTCTATTGGAAACGTTTATTTTTTTAATTTGTAAAAATGGTGAAATCTTCATTTTATTCTTCTAAACCGTACACACATATTGTAAACTTGTTTTGTAATTTGTAATCTGTGAAACTTCATTTTATTTCTAACACATAACTAAGCGGAATTAAAACTTTGATTCTTAACTAATGGACAACTGGTGAAGCACAGTCATTATTATTTCTAACTACAATACAGATGTGAAACTATATATCTTAACTCTAGGTCTACACTATCAGAAACATTAGTTTTCTAACTTGCAAACTAATTGAAACTTCTATTTCTTTTAACATTGTTTAACGGTTGAAAACTTTGTTTTATAATTTCCTAAACATACAAAAACAGATCATATACTTTATTCATAACATTAGGTAAACTGATGAAACCTTCACTTCATTTCTCAACATATAAACAGATAGAACTTTATTCTTAACTAATTCGTACTTACACTATTGATCAATCTTAGTATTCTTAGCTTTGCAAAACTATTTGGAAACTTTCATTGTGTACACTAAACTCAGTAAAAACGTGTATGAAACTTTGTTTTTATTTCTAACATACAAACTAGATTAGCAACTTTATTAGCTTAATACATTATAAACAACTGGTGACAACTATCATTCTGATTTCACAACAATCTTATAACACAGATTAGAACTTTATTCTTAACATACATTACTATTAGAAACTTTATTCTTAATTTGTAAACGTTATTGAAACTTTATTTTTAACTTAGTAAAACGGTTGAAACTTCATGTGGTTGTATTGTCAGACATACAATACATGAGCTGAGAACTTTATTCCTTAACATTGTTAAACTGGTTGGAAAAAAACTTCATTCTATTTTCTTTCTAAACATAACCAAGAGATTAAAAACTTATATTTTCTTAACATTACACACTATTGATAAGTCACGGATAGTAGTTCTTTCTAGCTTATGGTTAATACTATTGAAATCTTTATCATTTTAACTTGTAAATCGGTTGAATAACTTTGTTTTATTACACTAAACATACAAACAGATAAAACTTTATTCTTAACTTTTGTAGACATGGTGAAGCTTCATTTAATTTTATGTTCTTGACATACAAAACAGATAAAACTTTATTCTTAACATAAAACGCACTATACGCCCTATTGAAACAATAGTTTTAACTTGCAAAACTATTGAAACTTTATTTTTAAACTTAGCTACGGTTGAACAACTTTTGTTATATTTTCTAACATACAAACAGATTAGACCTACATTTATCCTATAACTTGTGTAAAAACTTATGTGAAACCTTCAAATCAATTTCCAACTATATAAACACGATAGAACTTTCATTCTTAACATACTCATACTATTTGAAAGTTGTATTCTTACACACTTAGTAAACTATTTGAAACTTTTATCACTATTTAACCTTGTAAACGGTTGAAAATTCTGGTTTTTTTCTATTTCTAAATACAAAACCAGATAGAACCTGTCTATTGCTTAACTTGTAAAAATGGTTCAAACTTCATCTCTTTGTACCATTACACAACAGATAGAACTTTATTCTTAACGAATGTACACTGTACTATTTTGAAACTTTCAATATATGTAAGCTTATAAGGACAGATAGATACTTTATTTCTTAACATACATACTATGAAACTTTATTCGAACTTGGTAAACCTATTGAAACTTTATTTTTGAACTTGTAAAACGGTCTGAAACCATTTGTCTTTACTATTCTACATACAAACAGATTAGAACTGTTATTTCTTAAACTTGTAACTGGTGGAAACTATCATTAATAGCGTTTCTAACATATAAAGAGAGATAGAACTTTATTCTTAACATACACACTATTGAAATCTTTAATTCTTAATTACTTGTAAATCTATTGAAAGCTCATATTGCTTTATCTTTGCCAACATTGTGAAGCTTTGTATTTTATTGGTTCTAACTATATCAAATATACAGATAAAACTTATATATCTTAACATATAACGCACCTTATTGAAACATTAGGTTTTAACTTTGCAAACTATTGACTTAACTTTAATTTTTAAGAGATGTTGTTCTAACTGGTTGAAACTCTTTTAGTATTCAAACGGTATCACCATTATTGGAAACTTAAAGTTCTTAAACTTTTAACGCGCGTGGTGGAAACTTTTTTACTCATTTCTGATAAATACAAGCAGATAACAACTTTTATTCTTAACTTGTAAGACTGGTGTGGATCAACCTTCATTTTAATTCGTTTCTAAACGATATAAACAGATAGATATACTCTTATTTACTTGAGACATACATTACTATTGAAACTTCATTTTTCAACTTGTAAACGGTTTGAAACATTTATTTTATTTCATAACACACACACACACACAAACAGTCAATTAACTTTATTTCTAACGTGCACACTATGGAAACTTCTATTTTAATTCTGTAAACTGTTGAAACGATATTTTTCATTCTTTTGTACAACTAGTAGAATGCTGAGTCCAACTTGCAAGCTAAGTAGTAAATCCTACGATCGTACTTTACAAACAGATAGAACTTTATTTCTAACGATAGAACGCTGTTGAAACTTTATTTTTAACTTGTAAACGGTTGAAACTTTATTTCTAACGTACACACTATTGAAACTTTATTTTTAATTTGTAAACTGGTGAACACTCTCATTTTTATTTCAAACGTACACACTATTGAAATTTATTTTTAATTTGTAAACTTTTGAAACTTCATTTTATTTCTAACATACAAGCTGATAAAACTTTATTCTTAACTTGTAAACTGGTGACAGCTTCATTTTATTTCTAACATACAAACAGATAGAACTTTAGTTCTATAACAGACAGCACTATATGAAACATTAGTTTTAACTTGGCAAACTATGAAACTTTATTTTATTTCTAACAAGTATAATACAGATAGAACTTTATTCTTAACTTATAAACTGGTGAAACATCATTCTATTTTCTAACATATACAACAGATAGAAACTTTATTCTTAACATACACACTATTGAAACTTTATTCTTAACTTGTAAACTATTGAAACTTTATTTTTTAACTTGTAAACGGTTGAAACTTTGTTCTTATTTGTAACATACTCAAACAGATAAAACTTTATTCTTAACTTGTAAACTGGTGAAACTTCATTCTATTTCTAACATATAAAACAGATAGAACTTTATTCTTAACATATCACACTATTGAAACTTATTCTTAACTTGTAAACTATTGAAACTTTATTCTTAACTTGTAAACGGTTGAAACTTTGTTTTATTTCTAACATACAAACAGAATAGACTTTATTCTTAACTTGTAAACTGGTCAACTTCATTCTATTTCTAACATACAAACAGATAAAACTTTATTCTTAACATACACCACTATTGAAACATTAGTTTTAAATTGCAAACTATTGAACCTTTTTTATTTTTTTAAAATTGTTAACGAGTGTGAAACTTTGTTTTACTTTCTAACATACAAACAGATAGAACTCTATTCTTAACTTGGTAAACTGATGAAACTATCCATTATATTTCTGACATATAAACAGGATAGAACTTTATTCTTAACATACAAACTATTGAACAACTTTATTCTTAACTTTGTAAACTATTGAAACTTTATTTTTAACTTGTAAACGGTTGAAACTTTGTTTTATTTCTAACATACAAACAGATAGACTTTATTGTTAACTTGTAAACTGGTCAAACTTAATTCTATTTCTATCATATAAACAGATAGAACTTTATTTCTAACGTACACACAATTGAAACTTTATTATTAACTTGTAAACTATTGAAACTTTATTTTTAACTTGTAAACGGTTGAAACTTTGTTTTATTTCTAACATACAAACAGATAGAACTTTATTCTTAACTTGTAAACTGGTGAAACTTCATTCTATTTCTAACATATAAACAGATAGAACTTTATTCTTAACATACACACTATTGAAACTTTATTCTTAACTTGTAAACTATTGAAACTTTATTCTTAACTTGCCAACTTGTGAAGCTTCATTTTATTTCTAACATACAAACAGATAAAACTTTTTTCTTAACATACGCACTATTGAAACATTAGTTTTAACTTGCAAACTATAGAAAACTGTATTTTTAAACTTGTTAACGGTTGAAACTTTATTTCAAACGTACACATTATTGAAACTTTATTCTTAACTTTTAAACTGGTGAAACTTTATTTCATTTCTGACATACAAGCAGATAAAACTTTATTTTTAACTTGTAAACTGGTGAACCTTCATTTTTATTTCTAACATATAAACAGATAGAACTTTATTCTTAACATACACACTATTGAAACTTCATTTTTAACTTGTAAACGGTTGAAACTTTATTTTATTTCTAACACACACACACACATACAGTCATAACTTTATTTCTAACGTGCACACTGTTGAAACTTCATTTTAATCTGTAAACTGTTGAAACGATATTTTTCATTTACAACTAGTAGAATGCTGAGTCTAACTTGCAACTAGTAAATCCTACGATCGTACTTACAAACAGATAGAACTTTATTTCTAACGTAGACGCTGTTGAAACTCTATTTTTAACATTGTAAACGGTGGAAACTTTATTTCTAACGTTACCACACTATTGAAACTTAATTTTAATTTGTAAACTGGTGAAACTTCATTTTATTTCTAACGTACACACTATTGAAACTTTATTTTTAATTTGTAAACTGGTGAAACTTCATTTTATTTCTAACATACAAGATGATAAAACTTTATTCTTAACTTGTAAACTGGTGAAGCTTCATTTTATTTCTAACATACAAACAGATAGAACTTTATTCTAACATACGCACTATTGAAACATTAGTTTTAACTTGCAAACTATTGAAACTTTATTTTTAACTTGTTAACGGTTGAAACTTTGTTTTATTTCTAACATACAAACAGATAAAACTTTATTCTTAACTTGTAAACTGATGAAACTTCATTTTATTTTCTAACATACAAACAGATAGAACTTTATTCTTAACTTGTAAATGGTGAAACTTCATTCTATTTCTAACATATAAACAGATAGAACTTTATTCTTAACATTCGGTCGGATTGCTAGCGTGGTGATGCTCACCATCGTCGCTACGTTTATGTTGCCTTCCTGCGCGTCGGTTACACTGTGAACACTATCATTCTTCGCTATCATCTTCAGTGCTTATCTCATGTTAAAATCCGGTGTTGGTATCTCGTACGTCGGCCTACATTATACTTTTTTATGAGCATTTTGAGCATTTTTGCACTTACTTCGCGTCGTATCCTTCAACCCTATTGGCTATCTCAGCGTGCACGCGTTTCCCTCCTCCCGCCAAACCCAGTGGATTATTAGTGTCACCGTGCTGCAGTTTTCGTTCGCCTCTTGGCGAATATAACATTCAACGCCAGCATCTTCGACACACTCTCTCCCCTCAGTCGTTACGTCATCATGATGATCGATAATACACTGCAGGACCGTTGCAGCGACCGCTGCTTGCTGCTTCTCCCTAAGATGGTGACTGGTGAGGTGACGACACGATCAGCTGTTTCACTGACGCTCAACGTCATCGGCAGAGAACTCTATCACGCTTGCACTTCAGTCCCTGATTAGGGAAGCTATCTCGCATCTCCCATGTCATATGCGGTCTGGCCGAGCGGATCAATGCTGAACTTTTGCCTCCAGGTTTATCTGGGTCGAATCCTCCCTCCATCGGTTGAACGGTTCCTTTTTTCTCGTTTGCTTCATTCTCTCGCTTCGATAAGTGAGCTCGGGTGTACTAGCAACTGCCTTCAGTTGCACACAGAGACATGAGTGACACTCCCTTCACGTATTCGATTCAACAGCTGTGCGAACTGCGGCAACGTATTGTGTATGCATCAACAGAGATGTTATGCGCAAGCTCAAGTTTTTTCGTATATATGTGGATCATATCAATGTCATAAACAATGAAAAGAAGACCTACGGTATCATACAAAGATGTCAAATCACGACCAAGAACTCTTGTTCCACTCAAATTGATTCCATCTACCGCGGAAAGGAAAAGGAAATGTGATGCGAAATGGTTGATATCTCCTTCGCTTGTTCTATCGAATTTGCGATCGATTTCTAATAAAATTGACGAGCTGACCTTGAGGATGAATACTATCAAACCTGATCTTGCCATCTTCACTGAGTCTTGGTTGGACTGTTCCGTGCCAGATGACGCCATTTTCATTGATGGATACAAAATCATACGACGTGACAGGAACTGTAGGGGTGGTGGAATCATTAGCTACGTCTCAGATCAATATGTGCCTGAAATATTTGATTTTTCTGGTGCATCATCGATTCCTACTTGTGATTCGGAGATTCTTTCGTTCATTATTCGTGATATGTCTCTCTTGGTGATATGTGTATACCATCCCTATTGGAATGACACCGAAAGGGCTGATGACTGTATGAACACTATCATTGGTATCATTGATTATGTTACTACTAATGGCAGAATTAATCCTTGTAAATTGCGAACCGTGTTATGTGGTGATTTCAACGGATTGAGAAAATACTATGATGAAATTACGAGACAAACGAATCTTGAAGCAATTGTTAGACAGTCCAACGAGGAATGATTACATACTTGACCAAATTTTTACCAACATACTTGTACTGCCAAGCCAAAAACCTTACCCCCATTAGGTGCCTCTGATCACTCGATTGTGTTATGGAAGCAGAAGACTAATCCTCGCCCGACTATTCAGAAGAAAACAATACGATGCTTCTCTAAAAAGAATAAAGAAAAATTCAATTATTTGATGCACATGTTTGACTGGGATGCTCTTATCAAATCTGAATCTATCACTGATAATTGTGTCACACTATTTCAGGACTGCATCAGATACCTATTTGATTTTTGCTTTCCGTACACGAACTGTTCGTACAAAATCGAGTGACGCTCCGTGGATTCGTTGCAGCTAAAGCTTATGATTAATGCTCGTGATACAGCATTTAATTTGAAGCAACATTCAAAATATCTCCGTCTTCGCAATCACGTTTGCAACGAAATTCGCTATCTCAAGGGGAATTACATAAAGAAAACAATAGATAGTGGCAATATCAAGAAAATGTGGTCTTCCGTAAAGTACATTGGCAGACATGCATCAAGTGTTAACCTTAATATTTCTTCCACTTCGTCGTCATTTACTGCGAATGATTTCAGTGATTACTTCGTTCGACCTTACAATCTTCAGATACACCTCTACCAAGCAAATTGCTTGTCATCGAGGAATTGGATACATTTTCTATTCTCGATGTTTATCACCAAATAAGTCAGCTCAAGCGGAGAGGTATTGGGTTTGATGGAATCCCGTTCTGGGTTTACCGCGACTTTTCTCATTTATTGACTTGCGGTATTACGGAACTATTCAACAGATGCATATCTGCCAGCTTGTTTCCTTCTCATTTCAAATATGCTGAAATTGTGACCATCCCAAAAATCAGCAAAACTAAATTAGTGAGTGAATATCGTCCAATATCCCTATGCTCCACCTTATCCAAAGTTTTTGAAAAACTTATTGTGCGCAAGTTGCTTCTTCCTCATCTGCATGGGAAAGTTTAATTCTGCGCAATTTGCTTACATTCCCGGTCCAGGCACTGGTGCGGTTAATGCCCTGACACTTCTTATGCATCGTGTTTTCGAGTTCCTTGATTCTCCTGGTGCGGTGAGGATATTATCAATCGATCTGTCAAAGGCGTTTGACAAAGCCCCCCATAACATCATCATTTCAGCGGCTGAAAGGTTCGGATTGCCACAACAGACGACTAACGTTGTTGATCAGCTTCTTAGAAAATCGCTTTATGCGTGTCAAATGGAATAACATTACTTCGGAATGGAGACGAATCACAAGCGGCGTTCCACAGGGAAGTATCATGGGCCCGATTCTCTTCTCCATGGTAGTTGACAGCTTCCAACCAGTTCTGGATAACACTGCTGTCATCAAATATGCGGACGACATCAGTCTAATTCATTGTATTCGCAAATATGAAGATGACAGGCCTGCAGGATGAGTGGAATAATTGCGTCACATGGTCTTCACGAAATCGTCTTCCTATCAACATCTCTAAAAGCAAGATTCTTGACATTGTTACGAAAAGGAACTTTGATGTGCATCCGGTGATCTCTGTGAGGGCTTTGCCATACCTTCAGCTTCAGAGCTCACTCTTCTCGGCTTATCTATCACCCCGGATTTTGAAGTGGTCAACTCATGTCAATAAAGTAATTACTAAAGCTTGCCAACGGATTTACATCGTGAGGAACTTACGCAGAGGCAACTGTCCACCAACTGTCATTTGTCAAGCATACGCCGCGTTCATTAGATCTATACTTTTGTACGCATACCCAGCCTTCTGCAATTTGACAAAGCAACTGAAAGATAAATTCGTACTACTCGAACGACGGCTATCTCGGATTATTGGCAAGGATGATGTGACGTTTCAGCCCATCACGACTGTGGCCGATCGGACGTGTTTCAGGCTCTTTTCAAAAATTGAATCTGATGAACTTCATCCTCTGAGAGACATGTTCCTTCAGCGACAATGTCGCAGAACCAGAGATAAATCCACCCTCAGACCACCCAAAACAAGGACGAAACGGCTCGGAGAGTCCTTCATTAAATATTGCCATGAGATATGAGATTTCTTTACGTATATATCTTGTCTTCTATGTTCTGTCTTTAATTGTACGCTCTCACCGAATCACTTTGTGCATGTGAGTCAATAAAGTTTATCTTATTTTATCTTATCTTATCTTATCTTATACACACTATTGAAACTTTATTCTTAACTTGTAAACTATTGAAACTTTATTTTTAACTTGTAAACGGTTGGAACGTTGTTTTATTTCTAACATACAAACAGATAGAACTTTATTCTTAACTTGTAAACTGGTGAAACTTCATTCTATTTCTAACATATAAACAGATAGAACTTTATTCTTAACATACACACTATTGAAACTTTATTCTTAACTTGTAAACTATTGAAACTTTATTTTTAACTTGTAAACGGTTGAAACTTTGTTTTATTTCTAACATACAAACAGATAAAACTTTATTCTTAACTTGCCAACTTGTGAAGCTTCATTTTATTTCTAACATACAAACAGATAAAACTTTATTCTTAACATAAGCACTATTGAAACATTAGTTTTAACTTGCAAACTATAGAAACTTTATTTTTAACTTGTTAACGGTTGAAACTTTGTTTCAAACGTACACATTATTGAAACTTTATTTTTAACTTTTAAACTGGTGAAACTTTATTTCATTTCTGACATACAAGAAGATAAAACTTTATTCTTAACTTGTAAACTGGTGAACCTTCATTTTTATTTCTAACATATAAACAGATAGAACTTTATTCTTAACTTGTAAACTGGTGAAGCTTCATTTTATTTCTACCATACAAACAGATGAAACTTTATTCTTAACATACGCACTATTGAAACATTAGTTTTAACTTGCAAACTATTGAAACTTTATTTTTAACTTGTTAACGGTTGAAACTTTGTTTCAAACGTACACATTATTGAAACTTTATTTTTATTTTTTAAAATGGTGAAACTTTATTTCATTTCTGACATACAAGCAGATAAAACTTTATTCTTAACTTGTAAACTGGTGAAACTTCATTCTATTTCTAACATATAAACAGATAGAACTTTATTCTTAACATACACACTATTGAAACTTCATTTTTAACTTGTAAACGGTTGAAACTTTATTTTATTTCTAACGCACAAACAGCTAAGACTTTTTTTCTAACGTATACACTAATTGAAGCTTTATTTTTAATCTGCAAACTGTTGAAACTATGTTTTTAGTTTCCAAATAGTAGAACGCTTAGTGTAACTTGCAAACTAGTAAATCTTATTATCTTATTTTACAAACACTATTGAACTTTATTTTTTAATTTGTAGACTTTTGAAACTTTATTTTTAACTGGTAGACTGTTGAAACTTAATTTTTAACTTGTTAACTTGTAGACTGTTGAAAACTTTATTTCTATCTGGTAAACTGTTGAAATGATATCTTTCATTTATAAATAGTAGAACGCTTTGTCCAACTTGTAAACTAGTAAATCTTGTTCGTCATCGAATCTAACTGTTTAAATCTTCATCATGGAAATCAATGTTCCACAGTCGGAGTAAAAGTTTGAGATGATACAGTCCTTGCAAAACTAATCATGAAGTAGCTTTGCTGTGATACATTTCTATCTGTAAACATATGTTAATGTTAAAGTGAATCTAAAACTTTTCAGCCTATTAATTGTTCATCGTTGCATCAACGCTTTAACTCGAGAACAGTTATAATTTTATTTTTAATTTACACTTAGTCTAACTTGTAAACTAGTAAATCTTACGATCTTATTTTTACAAACAGTTACACCTTTATTTCTAACATATACACTATTGAAACTTTATTTCTAACTTGTAAACTCTTGAAACTTTATTTTGATATACAAACAGCTAAAACTTTATTTCTAACGTAGATACTATTGAAACTTTATTTCTAACTTGTAAACTATTGAAACAGTTATAATTTTATTTTTAATTTACACTTAATCTAACTTGTAAACTAGTAAATCTTGCGATCTTATTTTTACAAACAGTTACACCTTTATTTCTATTATACACACTATTGAAACTTTATTTCTAACTTGCAAACTATTGAAACTTTATTTTTAACTTGTTAACGGTTGAAACTTTGTTTCAAACGTACACATTATTGAAACTTTGTTTTTAACTTTTAAACTGGTGAAACTTTATTTCATTTCTGACATACAAGCAGATAAAACTTTATTCTTAACTTGTAAACTGGTGAACCTTCATTTTTATTTCTAACATATAAACAGATAGAACTTTATTCTTAACATACACACTATTGAAACTTTATTTTTAACTTGTAAACGGTTGAAACTTTATTTTATTTCTAACACACACACACACACATACAGTCATAAATTTATTTCTAACGTGCACACTATCGAAACTTTATTTTAATCTGTAAACTGTTGAAACGATATTTTTCATTTACAACTAGTAGAATGCTGAGTCTAACTTGCAAACTAGTAAATCCTACGATCGTACTTTACAAACGGATAAAACTTTATTTCTAACATAGACACTGTTGAAACTTTATTTTTAACTTGTAAACGGTTGAAACTTTATTTCTGACGCACACACTATTGAAACTTTATTTTAATTTGTAAAATGGTGAAACTTCATTTTATTTCTAACGTACACACTATTGAAACTTTATTTTTAATTTGTAAACTGGCGAAACTTCAATTTTATTTCTAACATACAAGCTGATAAAACTTTATTCTTAACTTGTAAAAACTGGTGAAGCTTCATTTTATTTCTAACATACAAACAGATAGAACTTTATTCTTAACATACGCACTATTGAAACATTAGTTTTAACTTGCAAACTATTGAAACTTTATTTTTAACTTGTTAACGGTTGAAATTATTTTTATTTCTAACATACAAACAGATAAAACTTTATTCTTAACTTGTAAACTGATGAAACTTCATTTTATTTCCAACATATAAACAGATAGAACTTTATTCTTAACTTGTAAACTGGTGAAACTTCATTCTATTTCAAACATATAAACAGATAGAAGTTTATTCTTGACATACACACTATTGAAACTTTATTCTTAACTTGTAAACTATTGAAAAATTATTTTTAACTTGTAAACGGTTGAAACTTTGTTTTATTTCTAACATACAAACAGATAGAACTTTATTCTTAACTTGTAAACTGGTGAAACTTCATTCTATTTCTAACATATAAACAGATAGAACTTTATTCTTAACATACATACTATTGAAACTTTATTCTTAACTTGTAAACTATTGAAACTTTATTTTTAACTTGTAAACGGTTGAAACTTTGTTTTATTTCTAACATACAAACAGATAGAACTTTATTCTTAACTTGTAAACTGGTGAAACTTCATTCTATTTCTAACATATAAACAGATAGAACTTTATTCTTAACATACATACTATTGAAACTTTATTCTTAACTTGTAAACTATTGAAACTTTATTTTTAACTTGTTAACGGTTGAAACTTTGTTTTATTTCTAACATACAAACAGATAAAACTTTATTCTTACCTTGTAAACTGGTGAAGCTTCATTTTATTTCTAACATACAAAGAGATAAAACTTTATTCTTAACATACACACTATTGAAACTTCATTTTCAACTTGAAAACTATTGAAACTTTATTTTTAACTTGTTAACGGTTGAAACTTTGTTTCAAACGTACACATTATTGAAAGTTTATTTTTAACTTTTAAACTGGTGAAACTTTATTTCATTTCTGACAAACAAGCAGATAAAACTTTATTCTTAACTTGTAAACTGGTGAACCTTCATTTTTATTTCTAACATATAAACAGATAGAACTTTATTCTTAACATACACACTATTGAAACTTTATTTTTAACTTGTAAACGGTTTTGAAACTTTATTTTATTTCTAACACACACACACACATACAGTCAATAACTTTATTTCTAACGTGCACACTATCGAAACTTTATTTTAATCTGTAAACTGTTGAAACGATATTTTTCATTTACAACTAGTAGAATGCTGAGTCTAACTTGAAAACTAGTAAATCCTACGATCGTACTTTACAAACAGATAAAACTTTATTTCTAACGTAGACACTGTTGAAACTTTATTTTTAACTTGTAAACGGTTGAAACTTTATTTCTAACGTACACACTATTGAAACTTTATTTTAATTTGTAAAATGGTGAAACTTCATTTTATTTCTAACGTACACACTATTGAAACTTTATTTTTAATTTGTAAACTGGTGAAACTTCATTTTATTTCTAACATACAAGCTGATAAAACTTTATTCTTAACTTGTAAACTGGTGAAGCTTCATTTTATTTCTAACATACAAACAGATAGAACTTTATTCTTAACATACGCACTATTGAAACATTAGTTTTAACTTGCAAACTATTGAAACTTTATTTTTAACTTGTTAACGGTTGAAATTATTTTTATTTCTAACATACAAACAGATAAAACTTTATTCTTAACTTGTAAACTGACGAAACTTCATTTTATTTCTAACATATAAACAGATAGAACTTTATTCTTAACTTGCAAACTGGTGAAACTTCATTTTATTTCTAACATACAAACAGATAAAACTTTATTCTTAACATACACACTATTGAAACTTTATTTTTAACTTGCAAACGGTTGAAACTTTGTTTTATTTCTAACATACAAACAGATAGAACTTTATTCTTAACTTGTAAACTGGTGAACTTTCATTCTATTTCTAACATATAAACAGATAGAACTTTATTCTTAACATACACACTATTGAAACTTTATTCTTAACTTGTAAACTATTGAAACTTCATTTTTAACTTGTAAACGGTTGAAACTTTGTTTTATTTCTAACATACAAACAGATAGAACTTTATTCTTAACTTGTAAACTGGTGAAACTTCATTCTATTTCTAACATATAAACAGATAGAACTTTATTCTTAACATACATACTATTGAAACTTTATTCTTAACTTGTAAACTATTGAAACTTTATTTTTAACTTGTTAACGGTTGAAACTTTGTTTTATTTCTAACATACAAACAGATAAAACTTTATTGGGGCGTATACCTTGTAAACTGGTGAAGCTTCATTTTATTTCTAACATATAAACAGATAGAACTTTATTCTTAACATACACACTATTGAAACTTCATTTTCAACTTGAAAACTATTGAAACTTTATTTTTAACTTGTTAACGGTTGAAACTTTGTTTCAAACGTACACATTATTGAAAGTTTATTTTTAACTTTTAAACTGGTGAAACTTTATTTCATTTCTGACATACAAGCAGATAAAACTTTATTCTTAACTTGTAAACTGGTGAACCTTCATTTTTATTTCTAACATATAAACAGATAGAACTTTATTCTTAACATACACACTATTGAAACTTCATTTTTAACTTGTAAACGGTTGAAACTTTATTTTATTTCTAACGCACAAACAGCTAAGACTTTTTTTCTAACGTATACACTAATGAAGCTTTATTTTTAATCTGCAACTGTTGAAACTATGTTTTTTAGTTTCCAAATAGTAGAACGCATAGTCTAACTTGCAAACTAGTAAATCTTATTATCTTATTTTACAAACACTATTGAAACTTTATTTTTTTAATTTGTAGACTTTTGAAACTTTATTTTTAACTGGTAGACTGTTGAAACTTAATTTTTAACTTGTAGACTGTTGAAACTTTATTTCTATCTGGTAAACTGTTGAAATGATATCTTTCATTTATAAATAGTAGAACGCTTTGTCCAACTTGTAAACTAGTAAATCTTGTTCGTCATCGAATCTAACTGTTTTAAATCTTCATCATGGAAATCAATGTTCCACAGTCGGAGTTAAAGTTTGAAGATGATACTCCTGGCAAACTAACTCATGAAGTAGCTTTGCTGTGATACATTTCTATCTGTAAACATATGTTAATGTTAAAGTGAATCTAAAACTTTTCAGCTTATTAATTGTTCATCGTTGCATCAACGCTTTAACTCGTGAACAGTTATAATTTTATTTTTAATTTAACACTTAGTCTAACTTGTAAACTAGTAAATCTTGCGATCTTATTTTTACAAACAGTTACACCTTATTTCCAACATATACACTATTGAAACTTTATTTCTAACTTGTAAACTCTTGAAACATTATTTTGATATACAAACAGCTAAAACTTTATTTCTAACGTATATACTATTGAAACTTTATTTCTAACTTGTAAACTCTTGAAACAGTTATAATTTTATTTTTAATTTACACTTAGTCTAACTTGTAAACTAGTAAATCTTGCGATCTTATTTTTACAAACAGTTACACCTTTATTTCTAACATACACACTATTGAAACTTCATTTCTAACTTGCAAACTATTGAAACTTTTATTTTTAACTTGTTAACGGTTGAAACTTTGTTTCAAACGTACACATTATTGAAACTTTATTTTTAACTTGTTAACGGTCGAAACTTTATTTTATTTCTAACATACAAACAGATAAAACTTTATTCTTAACATGTAAACTGATGAACCTTCATTTTTATTTCTAACATATAAACAGATAGAACTTTATTCTTAACATACACACTATTGAAACTTTATTTTTAACTTGTAAACGGTTGAAACTTTATTTTATTTCTAACACACACACACACACACACACACAAACAGTCATAACTTTATTTCTAACGTGCACACTATCGAAACTTTATTTTAATCTGTAAACTGTTGAAACGATATTTTTCATTTACAACTAGTAGAATGCTGAGTCTAACTTGCAAACTAGTAAATCCTACGATCGTACTTTACAAACAGATAAAACTTTATTTCTAACGTAGACACTGTTGAAACTTTATTTTTAACTTGTAAACGGTTTGAAACTTTATTTCTAACGTACACACTATTGAAACTTTATTTTAATTTGTAAAATGGTGAAACTTCATTTTTATTTCTAACATACATACTATTGAAACTTTATTCTTAACTTTTAAACTGGTGAAACTTTATTTCATTTCTGACATGCAAGCAGATAAAACTTTATTCTTAACTTGTAAACTGGCGAAGCTTCATTTTTATTTCCAACACACAAACATATAAAACTTTATTCGTAACATACGCACTATTGAAACATTAGTTTTAACTTGAAAACTATTGAAACTTTATTTTTAACTTGTCAACGGTTGAAACTTTGTTTTATTTCTAACATACAAACAGATAAAACTTTATTCTTAACTTGTAAACTGATTGAAACTTCATTTTATTTCTAACATATAAAACAGATAGAACTTTATTCTTAACTTGTAAACTGGTGAAACTTCATTCTATTTCTAACATATAAACAGATAGAACTTTATTCTTAACATACCACACTATTGAAACTTTATTCTTTAACTTGTAAAACTAT
The DNA here is from genome assembly GCA_907163375.1 of Prostheceraeus crozeri. Taxonomy (NCBI): domain Eukaryota; kingdom Metazoa; phylum Platyhelminthes; order Polycladida; family Euryleptidae; genus Prostheceraeus; species Prostheceraeus crozeri. Next base: position 18,007 of record CAJQUW010016680.1, read on the forward strand.
TGAAACTTTATTCTTAACTTGTAAACGGTTGAAACTTTGTTTTATTTCTAACATACAAACAGATAGAACTTTATTCTTAACTTGTAAACTGGTGAAACTTCATTCTATTTCTAACATATAAACAGATAGAACTTTATTCTTAACATACACACTATTGAAACTTTATTCTTAACTTGTAAAACTATTAAAAACTTCATTTTTAACTTGTAAACGGTTGAAACTTTGTTTTATTTCTAACATAACAAACAGATAGAACTTTATTCTTAACTTGTTAACTGGTGAAACTTCATTCTATTTCTAACATATAAACAGATAGAACTTTATTCTTAACATACATACTATTGAAACTTTATTCTTAACTTGTAAACTATTGAAACTTTATTTTTAACTTGTTAACGGTTGAAACTTTGTTTTATTTCTAACATACAAACAGATAAAACTTTATTTTTACCTTGTAAACTGGTGAAGCTTCATTTTATTTCTAACATACAAAGAGATAAAACTTTATTCTTAACATACACACTATTGAAACTTCATTTTCAACTTGAAAACTATTGAAACTTTATTTTTAACTTGTTAACGGTTGAAACTTTGTTTCAAACGTACACATTATTGAAAGTTTATTTTTAACTTTTAAACTGGTGAAACTTTATTTCATTTCTGACATACAAGCAGATAAAACTTTATTCTTAACTTGTAAATGGTGAACCTTCATTTTTATTTCTAACATATAAACAGATAGAACTTTATTCTTAACATACACACTATTGAAACTTCATTTTTAACTTGTTAAACGGTTGAAACTTTATTTTATTTCTAACGCACAAACAGCTAAGACTTTTTTTCTAACGTATACACTAATGAAGCTTATTTTTAATCTGCAAACTGTTGAAACTATGTTTTTAGTTTCCAAATAGTAGAACGCATAGTCTAACTTGCAAACTAGTAAATCTTATTATCTATTTTACAAACACTATTGAAACTTTATTTTTTAATTTGTAGACTTTTGAAACTTTATTTTTAACTGGTAGACTGTTGAAACTTAATTTTTAATTGTTAACTTGTAGACTGTTGAAACTTTATTTCTATCTGGTAAAACTGTTGAAATGATATCTTTCATTTTATAAATAGTAGAACGCTTTGTCCAACTTGTAAACTAGTAAATCTTGTTCGTCATCGAATCTAACTGTTTAAATCTTCATCATGGAAAATCAATGTTCCACAGTCGGAGTTAAAGTTTGAGATGATACTCCTGGGCAAACTAACTCATGAAGTAGCTTTGCTGTGATACATTTCTATCTGTAAACATATGTTAATGTTAAAGTGAATCTAAAACTTTTCAGCTTATTAATTGTTCATCGTTGCATCAACGCTTTAACTCGTGAACAGTTATAATTTTATTTTTAATTTACACTTAGTCTAACTTGTAAACTAGTAAATCTTGCGATCTTATTTTTACAAACAGTTACACCTTTATTTCTACATATACACTATTGAAACTTTATTTCTAACTTGTAAACTCTTGAAACTTTATTTTGATATACAAACAGCTAAAACTTTATTTCTAACGTATATACTATTGAAACTTTATTTCTAACTTGTAAACTCTTGAAGCAGTTTATAATTTTATTTTTAATTTACACTTAGTCTAACTTGTAAACTAGTAAATCTTGCGATCTTATTTTTACAAACAGTTACACCTTTATTCATAACATACACACTATTGAAACTTTATTTCTAACTTGTAAACTCTTGAAACTTTATTTTGATATACAAACAGCTAAAACTTTATTTCTAACGAATACGCTATTGAAACTTTATTTCTAACTTGTAAACTCTTGAAACTTTATTTTGATATGCAAAACAGCTAAAACTTTATTTCTAACGTACACACTATTGAAACTTTATTTTTTAACTTGTAAACAGCTAAAACTTTATTTCTAACGTACACACTATAGAAACTTTATTTTTAACTTGTAAAAACCTTCTAAAACTTTCTAGTGCTGCGATGAGTTGGGTCAGTCATACAACGTCAATGATGTATACAAACTTTATTTTTCACAAACGTGCTCTGCGTCGCGGTAAATTATTTGACTACACTAACGCTTACATTTCAAGACATGTGTGTTTCATAAAAAGTCATGATCAAACTTTTCTAACTATACATCAACCTGTGTTACAGTAAAACTCTTACAAACCATGATACACTTTCTAACGACACTCACGAATGCAACTTCGATGATCAGACTTTACTTTCTCAAACGGGTGTCACAGTAAAATTATTTGGACTACACTAACTTTGCAAACCATGATACACTTTCTGACTAGACTTACAAATAAAAGTTGATGATCAAACTTTATAAACTATACATCAACCTGTGTTGCAATAAAACATTTGTACAACATGATAAGTTTCTGACTACACTAACTTTGCTTTTACAAACCATGATACAGTTTCTGACTGACTTACGAATACAACGTTGATGATCAAACTTTTCTAACTATACATCAACCTGTGCTGCAGTAAAACCTTTGTACGACAATGACAAGAGCTTGTTCACTAGCAAAGAGAGAAGTCTGTGATGTGTTGCGTGTGGCGCATGAATGTCCTCCCTTCATTCCATTCATCATTTTTCTTCCCCTCTCCATTCCATATCCGTAGATATGTGGCGGGCTTGGGACCGCTTTAGTTGCATTAGAAGGTTGGCCCTTAAGAGAGCCCATGGGTCGTTCTCGGGATGATTTGAAGAATATGGGATCAAGCTTGCCGCTTTCGTCTCCGGCTTGTTGACGGAAGCAGGTGGGCGCTTCTCATTGATATCTGTAAAGAAAGAAGTTGTTAGTTATCATTGAACTCTAAGTTACTTGTTTTAACTAACAGATCTTCTCCGGACGTGGCTCGAACAGGAATCTTGTGATCGCCTCCTTATGGTCGAATGTAAAATGAAGGCATTCAATACCTTTTTTAGCCCTGCTGTAACACATTTCGTCTCTGCCACGTTCACAGAGGAGCGGTCTTGCGGCACACCTCCTTTCTTATCTAGGGGAATGTGGAGGCGACTTGATCATCGAGTATGCTACTCTTCACTTGTTGGTGCAGCTCCTGATTAGTCGCACCACCTTCCCAACTGCTTTCGCAGCCCTTCTACCTCCTCTCCTCATCTTTCTCAACTCTTCTCCTGACTCTCTCTCTCTCGATCAGGAGCTGTTCTTCTCTGGCCCTTACTAGCGAGGTGCGAGAACCTCTCGCGATGAAAGGCGGGGCGAGCTCTCCTTCTTTCTCAAGTAGACTAGCTTGAGTCTTCTTGAGCTCCTGAGTGACTCGCGAGAGGTTCTCGGAACTCGCTTTATAGAAGAAAGAAGAAACAGTCGCTCTTCCACACTGCCAACTCATTCTTCAGCTTGTCATATGTCATCGATCAGTGGTGGAGCGCATAATGAAGTTGCAACATTGAGCCGCAATCCCACCATTTGCTCGATGACTTAGCCGGCTGCGACACTCGCTTTCGAGGTCGACTTCCCTACACCGCCTCTATCCTCGCTATCGAGCGTCGACACTCTCGACTACGGTGAGCCTTCGCCGAGCCTTTTTCCTCCTTCTCCACCTCTCCTGCTTCCTCACTGTCGCATGCTACTAGTTAGACCGATCATCGCTAGTAGGAGGATTTTACTCGACTTCGTGAGAAGACTTCCAATCGGGGTGGGTGAGATAGGTCGAAGCAGCTCTTGCTGGCACACATAGATGAGGGAGGCTCTGCATTGGACGGCGATAGACTTCGACAGCGCACTGAGTTCCAGAGCTTTTTAACTCTGAGCTGATGAGGACCTTTGCTTCGGTCTCCTCAGTCAGCTCTGGGTTGACTGCAACTGTATTGACTTCGCATGCCACTCCCGTTCTGCGGGGTGAATGATGGGGAACTTTCGTCCTCGACAAGGCGAGATGTATTTTATGGCTGCTGCTAAAGTATCGAATGCCCCTACCATTCGCTTTATTCACACAACAGTGTTTCTTTAATAGGCATCCACTGCGAAAGATTTTTCTGCAACGCAGAGAATTTGAAAGGCCGTCTTGGCATTATTGTAGGTAAGCCATTTTCTGAAGTGAAAAGGGGGAAAACAATGATTATAAGTCCGTAAAAACGTTTGATAGCAATACGAATTGATTCCTTAGTTTATAAAAACGGAAAACAATGATATTTTACACTTAGTGAGGAATGATAGATTTGAGTATAAGTGGTAGTGACACTCGATCCCGTCGACAGCCCAAAGGCCTTGTTACTGTATCACTAGGGCAGTGGAAAGATCTTCCCCGATACCCAGCTATTTTACAGCTAAAGACATCATTGTCATATGCCCCGAAGTTGGGGGGTTATACAGCTAACGCCCGATGAAGTCAAAGGTGACGGTTGTGTTGAGTTGTAGTGAAACAGTGAGAGCTGGGAATCTAAGGCCCCCTTCAAAGGCTGCCTTAGACTTAGTTAAATTTGAAATCTGATAGCAGATTTGAACTCAGCGATACTTGAAACCTTGAGGAAAACACCCAAGTCATTGATTTGATCAGCTTGATAGCAAGCCGTAGAGAGCTTGATTCACCAGCGTTTTGCAATGGAGATGTTTAGAGGCCACCCATGACAAGATAGCTAAGACTCAACCGATTGGCGTTCAAAGTGCTACGTTGAGAACTGTGTCAAATGCCCAACATGAGTTGCCCCAGCGGTTTCGGTCTAAACTATGACACACTCCTTGCCACCATTATGGCAGAGATTGGACGATGTAGTCAGTGGTTCGCTACCTTACTAATTACATCCAGTCTATCGATAGTGGGTTGATGAAAAACATCACACCACCCCCTTTCAATCATCTCAAATTACTCAGTAGGAGAGGAGAGCGAGGGAGCTTTCGATGTTCGTGGCTCTCTCGCATGTTGTATTTTTTTTTTACCTATGAGAAGTTTCTTCGTCCTTCGTACTAAACATTGTAGTTGCTCTTAGTGAAAATTGCTCAGTTGAGGGTTCGAATCGGAGAGATTTCGAGAAAACCCCTAAAAAACTCCAAAAACGTATAGTTGAAGTTTTATTGTTAAATTTTTTCTTCAAACCTTTTTAGCATTACCTTATGAGGAGTTGTTTGTATAGTATATTTTAGTTCCTAAAATTAGTTTTTAGGGACAGAGGGTGTGTCGTTAGCGAGTCCGGAACTGTGTTTAGTCGTGGCTAGTCCCGATTAACTTTTTCGCGTGTATGTAAGACCGATATCCGTTTGTTGTAAGTGAAGTCAGTCGAAAATGCGGAGACTTTTGTTAGAGTTGTGAGTAAGCAAAAAGTTTACAAGCTTTAAATGTTTTTTGGAGGATGTCTGTTTTATGAGGCCTGGTGCACTGGTATAGGGCCAGTTATACTCCTGTGGTCGAGTCTATAGTTCTGAACGCTCTTCTTAGCTGTTTGTAATTCAGCAATTGTGAGTGTATGTTTGTTGTTTTGTCCTAATTTGATCTGGTTTCTATTTAGAAACCCGTGGATCTCGTTTGGATATTAATGTGGTGTCCTCGAATCGAAGCTATCTTCGGGAGGTAGGCTTCTATGTAGAGACGAGCCCCCCCCTAACTTGAGAATTCGTGAGCTAGTTCGTCTTTAATGAGAGAGTTCTGTCGTTATGTTTTTGCCGTAGCTTTTTTGTGATATAGTTGGATTTAGTTTGTTTGGGCTTCGATCAAGTCTGTTAGTTCTGCTGACGGGATTACCCATCATCCAAATCTTTTTTAGATTTAGGTTAATGTCCGTTCTATCATCGGTTGCTTAGTTGCTTTTCTCGAATTGGTAGCTTTGGGAAATACACCATTTTGTATTGTAGAATTGGCCGTCTGAATCCTGATTTTTTCTTATTGGCCTCCATTTTCGCATCCGGTTGCGCGATTTTGCTCTTACAGGCCCACATCCATTGCATGAGAAAATTCTGATCGTTTTTTGTCGATATAAAAAAGAAAAATGTGGTGATAATATAAAATTTGTTGAGCTCTTTCTGGATTTGGTTTATTTTCGAGATTGTATTTGTGTGGTGGGATTTTGTATTTTAATGTTCTTTTGCTATTGTTTCTTGATGTGATGTGTGTTTACCATGTTGAATAAAGAATTTCATGCTTGATTCAAAGTTTGAAATCGTTTTCGTGCATCCGTATTATTGTCACATTTTGTTGTGTTTTGAAAGCTCGCAGCCCCGAGAAACGTCCAAAATTTGTAACTCTGTTGTTTTTTTCGACAATAGCCCAAATCTTAATGGGCTCCGTTTTTCTCCAAACTAACCTGCAGAACAGGAATTAGACAAGCGTGTTGTTGTTCGTATTGCATTGTTCCACTCTTAGTCTTATGTGAACGATCTAGTGTGCAGTCAGGACAAATATCCCTGTGTTCCATAGGAGGAGCCAATTGGAGGTATTTGCCGTGGTATTGGTGGGTGTTGTGTTGCTCGGTCATCGTTTTTAGCTGACAAATTTTTTTTCTCTCTCTGATTGTTTCGCAAATTCCGACGTCATACATATTGTAGATATAATATTAGCGTTGAAACGTTGTAATTTTCTGCGTTATCCTATGTCTCCTTATCTCTGTGCTTACCATGAAACATCGCTTTTCAACCCACCAATATCATATTTTCATCTAATAAATCATAATCCGCACAAAAATCTCATACTACCAACACATGTTCTCTTGTTAACTCCCTAATTTCCCCACTACCACTTGTACTAAACCATATTTTTTTTTTACTCTTACATCAAAATTCCTAACTTAGTGAACAAATCATTCCTTTTCACACTCACTTACATACCTGTTACTTGTGTCTCATCTTTTGGTTTTAGTTATTAGATATTTCTATTATAGTTATTCCTCTATCTCCACTTACTCTCCACTTCGTCCTTACATAACCCATCATACTTATTTCCATATTTTTTTTTTACTCTCTTTTCCTTTACTATTCTATAATAAGCCTAATACTTGTTTTTGATTGATTTGTTTTTATTTTATTTTTGTTTTGTTTGAACAACATTACCAGTTAATCACAAATTTCATAAGTGACACTAAACCTATAACCTCAACTCCCTATATTGTATTTGTACTTGTTGTGTGTACTACATCTCACAATCTTCTCTTTTCTACATAATCCATTAATCATTAATCATATAACAGAAAATAACCTTTTTAAAAGTGTTAATTCAAACCCACCTGTGTTAACAACAATATAAACTTCATATAAACTTAGACAAACACGTCCATACCAACCGACCATCCTAAATCTCCAAATACTGTTTCTTCCTATAACTCCTAATAACCTTTTGTCTGTTGATCTATTTTTAGTCAAGATCAACCTCTCTAGTAACCCACATACATTATCCTCATCACATTTCCCCCACACCATCTCTTCTGTATCTTTTTAATTTGCCACAACCTGTCTCTGTTGTCTCTCTAATATCAATGTTACCGCTATGCAACATTTATTACCCAAGTAAAAAGTGTGTAAACAAAAATTAAAACTATATACCTAAACTACTTATATAATTATTATATCTATGACCATCAAACCAGCCTGTGATAGAACCTCATAACTAAAAACTAAACAAAATAAATATCGCTTAAATTACGTCTAAAACACAATCAATTAACATTACAAATACTAATGTGACAAATAACCATGTAAAATATCAATTGACACAGTATCCACATCTCAAATATAACATCCACCCATAATGGCAATAAACTGTGATAATCCTAATTGCTGTACAATATAATAATATATGTGTTCCATTTAATCAATCCAAAAAATTTCTTTTACCCAAACATAAACCACCCCCATCAAAACTATTATCCTACACAGCCAAAAAATAATAATGAAGAAACCACTCCCAACTCAACTCAGCCCCCAATCACAGTATATATGGAAAATAATCAAAAAACACCAGTCCCATGTACACCCTCAAGTCCATCCCCACTAATCAATCTCAAAAATTAAATTCAACCACTCTGTCATCAAATGATAAATATTTATTAATTTACTGCTACATAACCAACAAAAAATAACCCCCGATAACTAATGAAACTCACCTCATGTATAGTTCTCACATCACAGTCACAATCAAAACTCTACAAACTCTCTGTCCTACTCTGTATGTGTCCAGTGAGTGATGTTAGTGCCCATTATCTCTCTCAACCGCCTAATCAAACTCACACTACCCTAACACACTGTAAACCAACCACATTAAGATCTTATGTCTTACAATCTCAATCTGTGTAAGAACTTGTCACATAGTCCTCCCACAAAAATGTCGCCTCCAACTCCAACCCCCCAATCACCCCACTCCATCTTCCCTCACACACTCCCTCCCTCATCCAACAACATTCAACCCCCAAAATCATCAATATTCAAAGAAATCTACGCTCCCCCTCTCACGTGATACCACAACAATAATAGATTATCACCACCTACATACTTACACAAAAATAAACAGTCAATAATAAAAACTTAAATCACTCAAGTTATCTATATACAAACACCTCAGCATAATCCTTCAATCAAAAGAGTGTCCACAACTCCGTATTTGTCCCACCTTCCAACCAAAACCCAACAACCATCCTCTAGTATCCCCCCCTACTATACTACCCAATCTTCAACCAATCTACTAACTCTGCTCCCATATCAAACTCATGTCCACTCCACAACACAAGACCTCAACTTATACATACTCTACCAAGATCTCACCTAAATTCTCATCATAATTAACAAACTCACAAATAAATCCAATTCCTCAAGATCTACCTCCCCCCAATCTAACCCAATCATAAAAGCCAACTTGAACCACTTCAATACATATTCAACCATGCCACCAATCCAATTGCATAAGACTCCATCATATAGAGTAGTAAATTATATATTCCGTTATCACACCACCTGTCTGTCCCATCATACATAAATTTACTTTAACCACATATTCCTAACAACAGAAGTAAATCCAAAGACCACTCACGTCCTCTGATCAACCCTCCAACACCAACTCTCTCTTCTCTAGTAAGAACTCCAACATATCATAATCCAAACTCTCTAACTACTAACCCACCATCAAACACAAAAATCCTTATCCTCCTTGTTCATACAACCTAATATTAATCAACAACCAATATCATTAACATCAACCACTTCCAACACTCTCATAACCAATAAATTCACCATCTCCACCCAAACTCTCACCCACATACTACCTGTCTATCACTATATCCAAAAAACACTATCTTGACCAAATCACATTCCTTATAATACCAATATTCCCCTCCTCCTCCTCCATAACACAATCATCACACTTTATCAACTACATCCATAATCAACATAATCACTGCTACACATAGAACAATGTCCATAACAAACAATACATAATCAAACTACCACCTACATGTAACCCAGATAAACTAAAAAAAAAATCAACTTAACCCTTCCACATATCTAATTAAACTAACCCAACAACATGTAATATCTGTACGATTAACCTCAAAAATACTCCTACACTAATCACCCTATACACTTGTTTCTATCACCTGTACACTCGTATCATGCTCAAAAAACTATCCATATTCATTCCCTTTACCCAACCAACCACCCCCCCAAAATAACCCCACCCAAAAATTTCCCCCCATACTTCCCCAAAACCTTAAAATCTACAACCCCAATACACCCTACAATCAATGTCTACTAACCAAAGATGTACATAATACAATAGTCTATACATCTAGGCATAGTACACCACCATCCGCCACCCAATTCTCCTCCCACAACAATGTCACCTCCCCCCATGTCGCCCAGTACATACAGTCACCTATCAACATACCAATCATATCAATACCTGACTTCAATTCCAATGTAATCAAATCTCAACCCAAAACCCTCTATATGTCTACCCTTTAATCAAACAGAGTGTTAACCAAATACCACACCAATCTCATCAACCCACCTATGTCATTCCAGTCTTAACCTACCCCCCCAGCCCTTCCCCTACTAACTCTACTAAATCACTCACTCGCCAACATCCTCCCTCTTTCCATGTGTCCCGTCTACTAAATACCCTAACCTCTTATTCTCTTCTATCCCCAAGTATACATTCGCCCCTTCATTACTTAACCCTTCCATTGATGTATCTGTGTCCTCCCTCAAACCTCATACCACATACCAAACTAGAGACTGTCTCCCCGTTCCCAAATGAAAAACTCATTAAATCTAAAAAACCATAAACTAAATAACGTTTTTTTCCCCCCTTTTTTTTTTTTTCCAAAACCCTGTTTAGTGCGATTTATTCCAGTAATCCTCCACATACCACTAACTCTCCCGCACTCCCATCCCCTCCGCTCTTAGATAATCTCCATCACAACATATCCCAAAATTCTCCCCACAACTCCTAAATGTCCATACACAAACCTCACAAAACCCCAATAAAAAGCCATCAACTCATCAGAGTAAACTCATGAAGTACTCCCTATCCACCCTTCCATATAACTCATCCACACACAATCCCCTCAAGATCCAAACCATTCTGTGTCACCCCAACCAATTCTGTTCCCATCATCCCAAGATTGATAAATTTACCCATCCACTGTCCAAATTCCCCAATAATCCACTCCCATTATCTCAACATACTGAAGTGACCACCATTCCTCAAAACATCACCACCTCCCTCCTAACTCACATCACTATAAGGAAAACTACCACTTCATCATACAAAAAGTGTTAAAACCCCACACACCTCTATCTTGTAACGCCTATAGACACAAACCCACATTATAACCATACATCCCTGATCAATCATATATCACACTACCACACCCTACCCCCATACGCTATACACTTCTCTGATAAACATCTATAAATTATAAGACACACCAACCCTATACAACATAATATCCCCCCACCCCATCCCCCACCAATCTCCAAAAACCCTCTCAACTCCCCAACTCAATACTAAACAAAATTTAAACTAATAAACAATGTAACTCCCCACCTCCAACTTGAATAACTCCAATAAATCCAACAAAACAAAATCACAACTGAACATCACATACAATTACCCCTAACTTCATATTGAACAAAAGATAGTATAATTCCCAAATATACCTACTTATCAAAGTGTCCTCCTCTTCCCAATCCACGATCTCATACTTCTCATAATCTATCTCCTAGTAGATAACGTGTAGTCTAATCCCTCCTACCACAGAGTATATCTGGGTACGTGTAACAAGCTAATAGAACTCAACTCGATGCACATCCTATACACATATCTCTGTCAACTGCACATCTCTGAAACATATCATTGTCTCTCTAAATCTAGACTCACCAAACTGTTGTGTTCTATCGTGTCTCTGTCATCAAAATAAAATAACTCTGACCTCCCTCTCTCCATAGTGATACTACATCACATGCATCATAATCCTATCACCTCAGTCACACTCACCAAGCATATCTCTCACCCTATACCCCAAAGCAATCTACACACAATCGCACACAATTCAAATAGTCTCCAGATGAGTTCCATATAGGTTAACATCATTCAAAATCTTAAGTCTAAGATGCAACCGATCCAACCTTGCTGTCTCAAAATCTACGTATACCAAGTGATTGTTAATGATGTAATGTAACTACACACCATCTGAAATATAGCGCTCAATCATTATCATATTCTCCCACTTGTATATTCACCATATTGTGCTAACAACCACTGTACTCTAAAAACCTATTGTGACGTGCTCTCACTCCTTGAGGCTCTCACACTACATAGAGCTCATCCCGAGAGATCCCCCATCAAAAAATATAATAGTTTCATAGGAATGTTTTGACTGTGTCCTAGATCCATAAATTACATCATAAATATAAGCTCGTGTGTAATATAAATCTACTTCTCTCACACTCTTACCTACATTCTATTGCTCACCGATATCGACCATCATTATAATCTTCTCTGAAGAATAAACATGCACACTCATCTGACTCCTCTCAAATAAGTTGACTAATCTCTCTATCCAATTCTCTCAATAGTAAACAGTGAGCTATACAGCACAGAAAATAGTATGTGAATACCATACTCAGAAGTGTCACACTCAAATCACATGTACAGAATCACTCTCCTTAAGTTTCTCTCGTGATCTTCCCTCATAAGTGTCTCTCATATGTCCTCTGTTTACAATTGTGTCCATTATCTCTATCGAACATACTATATAACCTATGAACTTCCCATGCTACTCTACAATTCCCCCCACCTCTAGAATATCGACCTATGATTAAAAATCTCTACATAGATGTGTATCTCACTACATGTCCAATTAAGAGATGATATCTTATCTACAGACAAAGATCTACACAAAAGCCTCTACTGATACTAGATAATGTAACACATAGAATCATAATACCCCTATTGAACTGTGTGTGTTATACTGTGACACCATCACACAAACTGTAAAAGATACACTGTATAGCGATCTAATCCTATTAAGAGAGAGACTCGTATGTCACAACCTATAGAAAGAACCTTCCTGTGACACAAACTCCATTACTGTGTCTCTCGATAGATGGATCCAATCTCTTGAGATAAATACTAATTGTGAAAAAAACTTTGTCTATTACAACTTACGTGTGTATATAGGCCACCATACACACTCACATCAACCACTGAAACTCCCCACCAACTCACTCATAAACAAGCTAAAATCACTGCTTTTCTCTCTACCATGATATCAATATGTCCCCGTGATCACACAACATCCCGATCTACTCACTCACATAAGTGTGCGAACCACACTCTCATATATATCATGCACGGTCCATAAGTAGTGTGTTCAAAACCTCAACTCATGATTGCATAGACTTCTAGAACGTTAGCTCTCTAACATGACCATCTTCAACATGTGTCATAATACAATGTTTCCTGATGCATGTAGTGACTCAAGTACTCACATAGATAACTAAGAACAAGAGATATATACAATCGTATACCATGAGAGAATAGTGTAAGAAGACTCTACTAGCCCATCGACCTCTCCACATATACTATTAGAACATTCTACATATGTCATACATCGATACTCATCAGATGAGAGTAGAACTAAAGTGTCTAGACTGTAATCACACACTGTGGTGCTGTAGTCTCCTCTCACTTCCGCTATGACCACCTATGACTATACTAGTCATCTTCTGCTACTTCAGTCTGACTTATTACTAACACTACGTCTCTATCACAGTTATACAACAACTTACACTATTTAAACATACTCTAATCTGTGTCACTCTATACACATGTACAATTCTCTTGATTAATATAATACTAGTTGTGAACAGTGTTCCCACTATGCACACATATCTCACTCTCATCATACAAACACTCTCACTCATTGTGTCATGAAGTCAGATGACCCAATATGTGACTTTCAGACATTACTCCTGTGTGAATATACACGTTTGAGTGAAGAACTTCCGTAGTACACATGAATTTTTCTGATCTATAGTCATCGCGCTATAAGTAAATATTGTAGTGACAGTTGTGTCTATAATTACTTTCAAGACCATGTCAAGATATATTCGCTCTATATACTACTAACAAAAAATCCGATCAAGAACACTAATGTATTTCTACTAGTAACTATAGTCTCTCAGACGACTCTTGTGATGCAATAAGCTCTCAATCTCCCTCTCATACACCACGTGTTTCGTATAATATAAATCTATAATTAGTTCACTGAAAAGTGTGACAACTCGATTTCTTAGAATAACTCCTTAGTGTGTTAAATATACCACGATAGCTCCTCAAAATGTGTGCCTCAGTGAGAATTGTATCTCTAATCCTTATGAATGTACCATCGTCGTATCGATATCTCCAGTGTTCACTGTATACTATCTCATCTGTGACACTGTGTACCATACTGAATCTTTTGTGTTACAGTGTGTGTTGTCTCCATCAATGCTCTACAGACCTATCCAGAGAAGCCTCTGTAACCTAGGCTCTATAAAGACTGATGTTATGAGTTACATGTGTATCCTAACAAAATATCTAGCTCTACCTCAACTTCTCTCTGTAACTCTATTAGACCCTCATAATACTCGTGAACACATCACCTATAAATATGTTGTAATAATACAATTCATGTGTGTGTCTAAAACAGAGTGTCTCTTAATATACATTAACTGGGTATAAATGTCACATATGTATATGAAGACCCGACTGGACACTACTCCACCATGAAACAGACATCTATAACTGTGTCCTTATAGACTAGATTATTCTGTAACTACCACGATAGCATCAGTTAGATGAATAGTGTTGATGTCCTGAAGAAGATACATTACACCTGCGAATAAACTCCCTCTATAGTGTCTCTGTGATACACTCAGACTGAAGTTGTCTCTGAATCTTGTATCCTACCTAATCTACATTCATGATATGAACGGCCTGACGTGTTGTCACTAAATCCGTAAAGTATCTAGAATAACACTCTAAAAAAAGTATATTGCCAATTGACACAGATCGTGTACCTAATCTTACATACTACACAGATATATATCTCATCACACTCAGAGACTCCTCTCTTCACTACTCATTCTAAGATATCCACTTGAAGGTGTAAAATGAATTAAGTTTCTCTAAATTTTAACACTCAGCTTTGCACATACTTAGATACTACTATATCATTGTTGAAACCTGCTAAGTGTGTTCATATCTCTAATATATGTCCTACAGTATCTATACGTCACAGCATACCATACACTATGTTCCCACATCCATTCCATCTCTGTGTAAATTACACTCTCTCATATAGCTCTCTGTGTGAGCCAGTACAGAGTAGTACACATGCATACCATGCCTCTTTTCTACTAAAACACACTCCTACACATGATCGCATGTATATTAAAATCAAACTCATTAGTAGACTCCAGCTTTCAATTCATGCAGTGTAGTTCTGTAGTAGCCGCTCCTATTGTTCTATATCTAAACTAAACTCCAGGACACTCAAAAAAACGACTGCTGATTAATACTATTGTCTATTATCAGTCCTGATATGACACACTCTATCTTGAAACTTATATAATACTATCCACTGTGTAGATCTCTATCTCATAATGTTGTGCTCTACACTCTTATTTACATTGTGATATCGCGAGTTATTGAAGTTAGCTAAGCACCTTATGAGCTGTTTCATCTTCTTATAACACTCTCACAATACAAATGATGAAAGTATCCAAATATGTACATAGTACTCTCTCATCTTCGATATGTCTAGAGAAATCACACAAGTTCACACGCTATAAGTACTCTCATATCAACAACTCTTATAACAACACATATTGTGTGTGTCTGCACTGTACCCTCCACCACTAGATTCCTCAGTCTCTATACTGTCAGTCTAGAAGATAGTATAGACTTGTCTACTTACTATTCAACTCTTAAAACAGTCTCTCAATACAAACGAGTTAAGTATATACCTTCTAGTTGTTATCTTAAGAATCACATACACTCTGTTTGTGATGTATAAATATTGTATCGAGTCTTAGATGATTATATGAACTATTTGTAGTATACAACAGATCTACCAAATCTGTCTCTTAATGTTACATGTGTGAAACATGTTGTTGAAACACTGACTTTCTTGTGTCGAACATTACTTGTGTGAGACAACTCCACCAGATCTCTAACTCTGCCTCAGTATCTCATTCTTCTTAGACTGTCTGCCTGTAATCAAATATCATATCGGTCGCAGATATCACATGTTGTCAGACTGTTCTTGTCCTTACAAATTGACTAACAGCAGAGAACTAGTATGTTGATAATCTCGCGCTAAATTTATACTACTCTAGAGATAGAGAAACAGATTGAAGTGTAAGTTAGACCTGTGAGAATAAGAATAGATAGAGGTAATAAAAATATCGTATTACTTGTATTGACTAAAGTGGCGTCTAATAGATACTATCGGATGTTAGAATAACTGTGTGTCAGACCATAAAGAGACTGATGTTCATTTATGACTTTCTGTGTACATAGCTCAAATAACAGAGAGAGATTATAATTATACTAGATGTAGTTGTGACTTGTAATGAGTGCGCTTAATACTGAGTGCTCTCCGCGTGTTTTCTCTCTCTTTGATGAAACTCAAGTGGACACACCTCTCTATACTCATGATGTCTAGATAATAAATAACTGTGTCCTAATTTCAGTATAACAGTCCGCAAATGTTTCGAGATCTATATGCATCTAGGTTTTGTAGGAACTTAGTCTAAGTACGTATCTGGCGAGTTGTTCTTGTCTAGTTTGTCACTGTAAGTTTCGGATAGAATTCTCGGCTCGTAGTTGAACGTTATGATGTTAGATTCACTATGATATACCGATCACTACTAGAGTCAGACTATCATAGTCACGCGATGTCTCACTGATTAAGCTCTCTTATTGAAGATGCGTCACTCTAAAGTCTGCAATACACTATTCTTCGATTAATAATGTTAGTGGCTAGTGGTAATGTCTGGTGAAAAGTGGAACTCACATGAGTGTCTCTGCATCTAGCAAGTCAGAAGTACATGTGTCAAGTGAGAGATGCGAGACTGCTGTATCTCTAAATCTGAGGTCAGAATAAATAGCCGTGATAAATCCTTAAGTCTTATGTATCTGAGTATTCGAGTGTACAGAGATATAGTATAGAATAGTCGCTCTGTTGCATGAGAGAATTAACGAAGAGTCCAGAACCTGTCAGTGAGTACTATACGTATTAGTTGTCTTTGATAATATAGAGAGATAGACGAGCTAGTAGTAAACTCTGATAGATTGAGTAACTGTTATTAGAAAGATGCGTATAGATCAGCTATGTTGGAAATCTGTTGCTGTGTTGTGTAGTCGAATGTCGTGACTATATATCGAGGAATGGTTTAATAAGGTGCACATGTGAGATATTTGTAGTGAATCGCTGGTATAGTGATAGAGGCTGCTGATAAGGTGTATTGTTGTCATTTTGTTTGCATGGATTGTAGTGTGTTAGCGATGAGAGATTATATGTCTTCAGTGTTATATTGTTATGGATGCATATCTCGAGTGTGACGCTCTGAGTGAATGATGTTATGAGTTGTTGCTACGCGCTCAGAGTTGTATAGGAAACATTAGTTGATGTAAGTCTATGATAATAATATACGCTGTCTGACTAGAGAGATTGGAAGTGATTTTTCGATAGGTGCTTGCTTCGGTTGAAAGAGTGTTGTGTATGTGTGTATATAATAATAGAGTAATATGACTCGAGTGTTATTAAATTTCTCGCCACCGCATTCTGCAGATATATGCTTTGTAAATGAATGAGATCTAATGCGTCTCTATATGCTCGAGAGTTGTTTTCTGCGGATCAAGCAGGTTATATACTCAGAAAGGAGGAATCGCTCTGTTGTGTGTGGGTCTCGCTGTATAGTACGTGTCGTAATGTAATAGATAGTGTGTTTGTGTATCGAATTTGACACCGTGTAAATTGTGTGGAAAACTTCATTCTTATTCTAAACATATAAACAGATAGAACTTTTATTCTTAACATACACACTATTGAAACTTTATTCTTAACTTGTAAACATTGAAACTTTATTTTAACTTGTAAACGGTTGAAACTTT